>BDUI01001556.1:58837-78070 GCA_002335545.1 Apodemus speciosus | reverse complement strand
AGAGATGGCTCAGTGGTTAAGAGCACTGACTGCTCTTCTAAAGGTCCTGAGTTCAAATCCCAGCAACCACATGGTGGCTCACAACCATCCATAACAAGATCTGACACCCTCTTCTGGGGTGTCTGATGACAGCTACAGTGTACTGACATATAATAAATAAATAACTCTTAAAAACCAAGAAATGGTCAGTCTAAGGAAGACAAAGAAGGTTAAATGTTGGAGAAGATGTGATTATTGAAGCAGAAGTCCTAGAGCCAAGGAAAAAAGGCAAACTTCTAGAAGCTAAAGGGGCAAAGAAAGAGACCCCCCACCAGACCGTATTTGTCAGACATAGTCTAAGAATGGAGTCATATAAGAATTGTGAGTGCCTATGAGAAAACTCCAAGAAAACACAAGCCTTGTGACCTCCACTTCTTCAAAATGTAGAATTGCCATCAGATAGGAGTGAGGTTACTTGTTATTCATAGGCCACTGTGGGAAAAACCATGGTTTTGACCAATGTGACTTGCCCTTGTGATTGCACACTTTACTCATGTGGTTCTTTTTAACCCTTGGAGTAAAAATTGTCTAATGCTCTGAATAAAGTTGCCTTTTGCATGAGACTTCAGTCCAGTTCATTTTTAGGCCCAGCTCTTCCAGGTTCACAAAGCCAACTAAAGCAGTGAACACCTACAGAAGGAACACATCCTGACACCTTGATTTTAGTCCTGTAAGACCCAACCCAGACTTCTGACCTTGAGAAAATAATAGATTTGGGAGTTGCTTTGCTGCTGATATTTTGGAGACACATCTCATGTTGCCTAGGCTGGCCTTGAACTCACTATGTAACCGAGGATGACCTTGAACTTCTGATCCTCCTGTCTCTACTTCTCAAGTGCTAGGCTTAAAGGCAAGTACCACCACATCCAGTTTTATGGAGTAAGGGGATCTAACTGAGGACTTAACACACACTAGGCTAGAGATCTACCAACTGAGCTACATCTCCAGCCCATGAAAAGATAATAAATTGGGTTTGTTTTATTAAATATTAATTTCATTTTCATTTATGTGTATGAATGCATGTGTAGGTATAGGCGTCTAAGACGGCCAGAAGACAATGTTCAATCTCCTGGAGCTGGACTTAAAGATAGTTATGAACTGGTACTAGGAACATAATTCCAGTCCCCTAAAAAATTAACAGTTGATCTTAAAATGCTGAGCTAGGACTTTGTAGAGGAAGTGGCGGGAGGGTTAGAAGGTCAAGGTCACTCACAGCTACAAAGTGAGTTTGAGAACCAACCTGGAAAATGAAATTCTGTCTCAAAGAAAAATTACAGATTTGAAGGCTCATGCAGACCTACTGAATCAAGAATCTGATTCAGTAACAGAATCTAGTTGTAACAAGCCTTCCAGGTCATTCTGATGTCCTCACAAGTTTGAACATGGACTTGCAAAGGCCCAGGTTTACATATGAAGTCAAAAGCTGTGGAAGCAAAAGCCACAAATTAAGTCCAGGTATAGGATTAGCTCAGATTCAAATCAGCCTCCTAAATGAAGGTAACGAAGATTACAATATTGACTCCTCCTGACACAGGTTTTAATCTGAGCCTTGGTAGGAGAGACATCTGCCCAAAGCCCTCTCCAACTGTCAAAACATCCTGATATTTGCTCCTGCTCTGCACCTTGCTCTGCACCCTCTCACTGAAAACACTAACCTTTCCCATTTGTGCTTTCACCTGGATTGAGTAAATAGCTTCTAACCACTCTTCTTCCCACCCCTCTCTTCTTGGTATCCAAGATGAGAGCAGCAGGGAGGCAAAAGGTTAGTTATAATGGACCCGAGTAAATGGATATACAACCTGAAGTGGACTGACTTCCACAGCTGGCCTCTCTGTACTCATCATCTGCTTTGGCAACTGGCTCACCCTTTGACCTAACTCCCATGAGCTCTATCCCTGGAAAATTCCACTGCCAAATGCTGAATGCACCTCTTTTCCTCAGAGATAATCCTGGGTCTGCAGGATGAAAGTTAACAAGCCTGCCAGCCATTCCTTACTGACCAGAGATATAGCCTACCAGTAAGGAAGCAGTTACCAACCACTGTACCCATGAAACAACAGAGATAGGAAATTGGCTCCCTTCTAAACCAAATGGTAGCTATTAAGAATTCTTAGCCTTGTCTTTATGGTCCTTCTGAATCAATGCACTGACATCCAAAGGAGAAGAAATAGAGAAGGTGTACATTCTATTTGAGAGAATTGGCCTTTGACATGCTAGGAATAAAAAAATAGCTTAAATGTGTGGGAACAGCCCTGGAAGGGTGCTGAGCCCCTTAGATAGCTTATCTGCTTCACTTCACTTCAACTGATTATGATCATTTTGCTTGATTAAAAGCAATCATAATAGTAACTGAGAATTATTTATTAAGCAAATGTTTAATTAAGCTGAGATTAGTTTTTAATCTAGCACTTGACACATAGGATGAAATGAAAGTTTAATACGGAGCTACAGAGGGAGAAAAGTATGATTAGAGTCAATTAGATCTTCTGTCAGACAGGAAGCCTGACGAAAGGTCCCTATCCTTTCATAGCCCTTGAAGCATCAATGAAGGGAGGGGGCCCCAATGGACAGTGTGTGCCAGGTACTTGGGAGTTGTCTAGTAACTTGGATGATAGAGGGGAGGGACTAGCTCGGGGCCTGGGGACAGATTTGTCCTGAGATTGCAGCCTTCAGAAAGCTAGAACAGCCGGAGGCTGAGGACTGAAAAGGAGAGGATGAGTAAGCTTTAATGACATCAGGACACCAAAGATGGCAAACTGCCAGACTGGCCTGCCAGTAATGGCCAGAACGGTGCTGTGACTCTGAACAGCCCGTCTAATCCTGTCCCATGAGAATCTGAGCTTGAGATCCAGCATGCCCTTGTAAGTGGAAGTGCTGTTACCTCGAACCATGGAGTCATCCTTCTCCTTTGGAGTGATCCTTGCTGTCCTCACCATCCTCATCATTGCCGTTAATGCACTGGTGGTTGTGGCTATGCTGCTATCAATCTACAAGAGTGACGGTGTTGGCCTTTGCTTCACCTTGAATCTGGCTGTGGCTGATACCTTGATTGGCGTGGCTATCTCTGGTCTAGTGACAGACCAGCTCTCCAGCTCCGCTCAGCACACACAGAAGACCCTGTGTAGCCTTCGGATGGCGTTTGTTACTTCTTCTGCAGCTGCCTCTGTCCTCACAGTCATGCTGATTGCCTTTGACAGATACCTTGCCATTAAGCAGCCCCTCCGTTACTTCCAGATCATGAATGGGCTTGTGGCCGGAGCATGCATTGCAGGACTGTGGCTGGTATCTTACCTTATCGGCTTCCTCCCACTTGGAGTCTCCATCTTCCAGCAGACCACCTACCATGGGCCCTGCAGCTTTTTTGCCGTGTTTCACCCAAGGTTTGTGCTGACCCTCTCCTGCGCTGGCTTCTTCCCAGCTGTGCTCCTCTTTGTCTTCTTCTACTGCGACATGCTCAAGATCGCCTCTGTGCACAGCCAGCAGATCCGGAAGATGGAACATGCAGGAGCCATGGCTGGAGCTTACCGGCCCCCACGGCCTGTCAACGACTTCAAGGCTGTTCGTACTGTATCTGTTCTTATTGGGAGCTTCACCTTGTCCTGGTCTCCCTTTCTCATCACTAGCATTGTGCAGGTAGCCTGCCACAAATGCTGCCTCTACCAAGTGCTGGAAAAGTACCTGTGGCTCCTTGGAGTTGGTAACTCCCTGCTCAACCCACTCATCTATGCCTATTGGCAGAGGGAGGTTCGGCAGCAGCTCTACCACATGGCCCTGGGAGTGAAAAAGTTCTTCACTTCAATCCTCCTCCTTCTCTCAACCAGGAATCGTGGTCCAGAGAGGACCAGAGAAAGCTCCTATCACATCGTCACTATCAGCCATCCGGAGCTCGATGGCTAAGATGGTAAGGAAGGAATGTTTTCAAAGTGCCTTTCTCATTCCCACTCCAGATCCCAGCTAGGCGATAATAATATGATACCCTCCAAAATGTCAGACCATCCCTCAGCAAATTGACCACCAACCTCCTACATACCTTCAGAATGGGGCAAATGAGGCTGGGTCTTGACTTTCATCTCTAATCAGTTTTTGCACCTGAAAATCCTCACCCTTTCTTGTCCTTTGGAAATAGGACTGTTTACTGTACAGGTATACTCGCTTCAAGGAGTATATTGCTGAAAGGGTGTTTGTATATCAGATTCTGTTTTTTATTAGGCCAGAGATATGCTGACCAATAGAAATATAAGGTGCACACACAATTTTAATATTCTAATAATCATGTTAAAAAGGGGCAAAATTAAGGGGTTTTTATCTCAGCATTGATTTCTAAATTCTTGTTTTACTTGTATATATTTATGGGGTACAATGTGATACTTCAAGTGTATAGTATGTACTGATCAAATCAGAGTTACATTTCCATCACCTTAAACATTAATATTGATGTTTTATTTAACCCAGCATGTTCAAAATTTTATGGATTCAACATTTAATCAATATGAAAATTACTATGCATTTTTCATGCCAAGTCTTTGAAATGAGGGGTGGATTTTTACTCTTACAGAACATCTCAGTTCAAACTGACTACACCTCAATGCTCAAGAGCCATAAGTAGTTAGTGGCCCCATCCCAGACAGCACAGCACTAACGATCCAGTTCTTTTTAACTATTGCTTTTGGTGATGGACTACAACAATCACTCTCATCAGAGTCCCCACCTTCCCTAACTTACATCACAGGTTACACATAGCAAGTTCTCATTGAATACAGGAACCTAGATTATAGAAGCCAATGTCTATCATCATGTTGTCATCATGTTTCTTTAGTAAATCCCCTCTCTAGTGATCATTTCTGTTATCAGCACACCCCGTCCACCACCCTTTTAACTCTCTGATGCACCTTCCCCACTCCTATGTCACTTTACAGCTACTTGCTGATGACAGTACACAACCCCAAATTGAGACAGTGGGGGAAGCAAGGGAAGGAAGAGGGAAAGGAGGCAGGTACCAAGGTAGGCACTGCCAAGCTCTCAAGTGAGCCTACCTTGTTTCTCAGAACTACAGGTTGTTAACTGAATTCGTTCTGAAATGTGTATTTTCCTAAGAAACTCGATCATGTAAGAAGCAGGAAAAGTCAAGGGCAGGATTGGGAGGGGGAGTGTCCAGGAACTCAGGAACCGTGCTTTGTCTTCCTCTTTTTCCTCGTCCTCCCGGTCCCCAGCATAGATGGCTAGAGTATGACTCTCAGGACGCTGAGCTTAATAACCTCCCAGAAACACAGTTGATAACAAAAAGTAGCAAGAAGAAAGTAACACTGTGGATTAATCCTTGTTTGATTTAGACTTTAAACACCCTCAAAATATTATTCCTTCACTATCTTTAAGATGATGGCTTCATGTGACCAATATGCAAAGGCTCATTCCGAGACACCATTGGAATTCTTTCGAATCTGAATCTTCTATTCAGAAGCCATCCTCCTCACCACAGGATGTCATAGCAGCATGATGTTTTTCACTTGATTTTTCTTAATTCTCCTTTAGTCTAAACTCTCAGCTTTCTTGCATCAGCCACTCAGAGGGTAATGATGACTTCTTTGCTATTCTCCACCCTTTAAGATACCCTTTCTATCTTTATCCTCTGTCTAAATAAGAGTCTGGTTCCTGCTGATCTGTAGCTCACACATCACCCCTGCTTGTTCTGTGGCTGCACTGAGTGAAGAGGAGGATAGGGCTTGCTTTCACCACAGCAGATTTTATGTTCCTGCACCTGAGGAAGATTTTGCTTCTTGGGTGGCTTAGAGAACCCAATAAGACTCAAAGTACAAAGCAACCATCAAGTAATGTTTGGTCTGGGTTACTGTGAACTAGCTAAAATACAAATAAAAGTGGATTTCGGGTAAAAATTGAAAACAGGCTCAAAGCAATTCCCTCTCTGTTGGTGTTCACAGCTTAATTCCTGGCTTTGATGGAAAGGGCAGATCTTGCTAAAATAATGTAAGTTATGTGGAACAAAATTAGTTAACTAGCCTGATTTAATCATTCCATATTATAAACATATCAAAGCATTACATTGTACTTCATAAATATACCCACTTATTTTTCAACCAGAAATAAAAAAAAAAAATTAAAGGTGTTTTAAAGCCACAAGAGAAAAGCAGGAGCTAAGGAGAAGCTAGGTGACGGGTGAGGGATAAGCTGCATTGTAAGAAGCCTGAGATTTTTGAGTCAGCATTGCAGCTGAGAAACCACAGAGAAGTGTTCAAATTATGATTCATTCATTAATTCTTTTTAAAATTATCTTTACTTTTTAAGATTTATTTTTATTATTTTGCATGTGTGAGTGTTTTGCCTGTTTGGATGTCTGTGCACCACATTTGTGTCTGGTGCCCAAGGAAGTGGCGACCCTCCATAAAGGTGCTAGAAATCAAACCTGAATCCTTTAGCCAGAACAAGTGCTCTTAACCACTAAGCCAACTCTCCAGCCCCACTTGTTACAATTCTTAAAACAAAGCTCCTGTTTAACTGGGGTAATCAGATCGATCCTATGTAACTACGGTGAGGATCAACTCAGATATGTTTGTGAAGATGTCTAGTAAACTACAAGACATGGTTATTTTTCTTCTTCACTAAAGAAAATCCTAAAGAATGAAACATGTAGGTGAAATGTGTAAGGGAGTCCATCATATTCAGATATTATGATCTACAAGGCAGGGGCAATTTGGCTCAGAACTGTGAAACCTCCACCTATAAATAAGCTTTCTTTTTTTTTAATGAGGGATAAGATTCAGTGTACAGGTCTAGAGGAATGGCTCAATGGTTAAGATCACTTGCTGTTCTTGCAGAGGACCTAGTTTAATTTCCCAGCACCCACATGTTGGCTAACAATGGCCTGTAACTCCCGTTTTGGGGGATCCAACACCTACTTCTAGCCTCTGTGACCACATGTACACGGTTCTCAGCATACATACAGGCTTACACAAATACATATTAAATACTGTTTTTGAAATATATGCAGGAGTTCAGGGTCAGCCTGGTCTACATAGTGAATTTCAGGACAACGAGAGCTAAAGAGAAAGACTCTGTCTCAAAACAAACAAAAAATATATAAAAATAAAAACAACTCAGGAAGAGGGGCTGGAGAGGTGGGTCAGTGGTTAAAATAAATGGCTGCTCTTCCATAGGACCCAGCTTCCATGTGGTAACTCTTCTGGCCTCCACAGACACTGCACACATGTGCTACACTGGCATACATACTTCCTGGCAAGCACTCATATAAATAAAATGAAATAAAACAAATAAAATCTTCCCAAAATAAAAAATTCAAGGTACAAAAAGAAGCAGTAAATCTAATATCTTAGTAGCATCAAGGCAGAGCAAGGCAGCAACAAGGTATTCCACTCTTGGGTTTAAGAATAACTGCAATGAAGAACATTATGTTAAATAAGCTTCCAGACCAGAGATGCAGAATGCTATGCAAAAGTTAGTGGCTTTCTTTGATGAAGGCTCGTTCACAGAGAAGAGGAAACAGACTTTATTAACACACCCAGTGTTATCCCACAGACTTACAAAGAAGCCAGATTCTATTCAGCAATTGATCAAAACATCCGAAAGATATTAAGATACTGATGCAATTAATGTGGGGGTTATCAGTTACATTTAGTTTCCAAGAGCAGACTACTGTAAATTTGTTGTAAAAAATTGTCTCACAATCAAATTTCATACTGAATCCTTGAGAAACTAAACCAAAGCATATCACATTTCTGTTTCAGCTTCAGGACTTCTCTCAAGAGCATGCCATTATGTACCCTTCTGTATGATGTGTTTTGAGTGTTTTACAACTGGTAAAGGCAGGTTGCCCTGACCTGCAGACACTCTTACATGACCATTCAGTTCATCTCTAGGAGTCAGCCAGCCAGAACCGCCCTTGGGATGTTCTTCTCCCTAGACGAAGGATTAACTGGCTCATTAATGTCATGAGCTTGATTTCATTCGAAGCAAGTTTGTTAACTGGCCAACCTGAACAGAGATCACTGAAATGAGCAAGCATGAGAGATCCTCTGAGGACATGCACAGAATAAGAAGAAATAGGATGTCAACACCTGGACAGTAAGAACAGCAATGTATTCCAGGACCGACTACAACTCCTTGACTATCATCTGTCACTCAAAACTGAGTAACTTCAGTACCTTCCTTACTATTCCTTCAAAGGTTACTGAGCAGTCTGGAATCACCTCCTTTTCCATGAATTCTCATTTGCTATTTCTTCAATCTTACCAACTCAGTGGTGGTAACTACAAATGTTAACTCTCATTAATTGTATATCTCTTAACTGTCTATCCCCAAAACACTTAAGAGTGAGGTGCTATAAAATTGCATCTTTGCTGGGATTTCTTTTAGAGGTATACACTGATGTATGGAAGATATTTATTAACTCTTTCTTATTAAAACTTTTCCTCATTTTACAAATTTTTGAAAATAATTCAGGTAATTATAATTACACCCTCCAGAGATGACACTTTTATTCTCCATCATTTTTTAAACTTTATATTATATTATGCATATTTCCTATGTCACTATGCCTTCTTCAAAAGCATAACATAATAGCTGTATGTATATGTATTTTCACCAACTGAATATGTTGTGTTTTAATCACTTCCTACAGTTGTGTTCGAATTTAGTATTTGTCATTGTCATATCAGTATAAATAACCTGTGTATAAATCTCTAATGTGCCTCTGTTAATTACTGAAGTATACAGTCTTCCAAGCAGCATCATTAAATCAACAAGTATTATGTCTTGATAAGAATTTAGAATTAGGCACCAGGGAGGCAGAGGCAGAGTTGCGGCCAGCCTAGTCTACATGGTGAACTCCAGGAGTATATAGATAACCTGTTTCAAAAACAACAATAATGACAAGAACAAAATAAATTTAGGTTTAGTTTCCCTGGGATAACTACTAAGGGACATTATCTATAAACCACATGAGAACAGACAGCACTGACATGACTCTCTCAAGGAAATAAAATCCCACGAGTTGCTGAAACAGAAGACATTCCAAGAAAGATATTTATGTTAGGTCTGGGTTGGTTTAACAAAAGGAAATCTTTGATAAGTCTGCTTATCAAGATGCCTAAACCTTCTGAAATTCAGAAAACTGGACCAGAGAACACAGTTGTTGTAAGAAAGCCCTTTACTATGCAATACCATCAATACAACACAGTGTGATATCCAGGTATCAATTTCAGCATTGCCACTCAAATTTGTCTGAAGAAATCTTTGTACAGTATCCCAAACTACTAAGCAAGAGTGAGAGGCAAGCATTTACACACAAAGCTAGGAGGTGAATCTTGGTGCAGTTGAACATGAGATGCTATCGTCCTCTGAAAGTCTTACTGAAAGGGAAAGGTGGGCTGGAGAGATGGCTCAGTGGTTAAGAGCACTGACTGCTCTTCTGAAGGTCCTGAGTTCAAATCCCAGCAACTACATGGCGGCTCACAACCATCCATAAAGAGATTGGATGCCTTCTTCTGGTGTGTCTGAAAACAGCTACAGTGTACTTACATATAATAAATAAATAAATAAATCTTTGGGCCGGAGCAAGCAGAGCGGGGCGAGTAGAGGTCCTGAGTTCAATTCCCAGCAACCACATGATGGCTCACGACCATCTGTACAAATATAGCTACAGTGTACTCATATACATAAAATAAATAAATAAATCCTTAAAAAAAGAAAAGAAAGGGAAGGGTATGCTCTGGCCGCTGGGTCAGGCATGGCAGGACAAGGTGCATGAGAGTTTAAAATGCTTCCCAGCCATATGTTCCCTAGATTTACAAGCTGTCAGGATCACCATCAGTTGCTGAGCTCAAGCAGCCCTCTCATGAGGAAGCCTAGAAACCACCAATGCAGCTAGTTGCCAAGGGCCTAAGTGTTTATTTTTACAATGCACTCCCATTTCTTTAAACTCCGCTCCTTTACAGTGGGGCGGGCAGGATTCATTTGCTCCTGAGTGCCAAGGAAGTTAGATCACACAGGGTGGAAAGCCTGAGGAAACTCCACATACGTTTGTACCTTTTTGATATACACTGCCTGACGATCCCACGGTTTAATCCCATCTCCCATTCACCATAATAACTGTGCATTGGTCCCAGTTCTGTCTCAACTGTGTTGACATTAAGGCACTACACAGCTGATAAATACACTGAGACAGCACTGTCTCAGGTCCTGTAAAAGGCTGCACTGCCTTACAAAACTGTTAAATCCATTTTTATAAATTTGTTCCCTGAGACAGTCAACGGATGTGAAAACACTTCACGCAGAAAAGCAATTGAATGTCCTATCAGCTTGGGACTACTTCAGGAAAGGGTGAGATGCAAAAACCAATAAATTATAACTGAATGGCTATGAGATTGTTTCAAGTGTGAAAAACTGATTCAGAATAAGTGGCTCTTTATACCTCAAAGGTTCAAGCACCAGGTCCCCTCAAAATCWTATATACAGTGACATTGAACTTTTTTCTTACTAAGTGGTAGAGACAAAGATGCATTATAAAGTGCTTAGAATGAGTAAAACACAGCTCAACCAACATGAGTCTGATGCTGAGAGGGTGAATAGAGAAGCACCCTTTAAACTAAAACTAGAAATGATTATTACAGTTCTGATGGGGAAGTCATGAATGGTGTCTTTTTTTTTTAAAGGAAAAGTGAACCTTAGATATTTTGCTTGTGTGTATGTATATGCATCGCATGTGTGCCTGGTACCTGCAGAAACCAAAAGTGTGATCTGGATCTCTCAGAGATGGAGTTACACAGTTGTGAGCTGCTGTGTAGGTACTAGGAACTGAATCTGGATCTTCTGCAAGAGCAGCAAGCACTCTTAAATTCTGAGCTCCAGGAAGGCAAGTTTTCGATTGTTTGTAACAGGCTCTCACTGTGTAGTCCTGGCTGTCCTGGCTGTCCTGGAAGTCACTATGTAGATCAGGCTGGCCTTGAACTCACAGATATAGTCTGCCTCTGCCTCCTTGAATTAAAGATGTGCACCACCACACCTGGCCTCAAGAAGGCAMCTTTTTACCCTAGCTTATATATAACGCATTACTAGAGACAGAAGTGATTAAAATCTTAGTGAACAGAGAATTATTTATAATCAGATGCTTAATAGCTTAATCATTCATCCTATAAATTTATGACAAACTATAACTTTACATTGGAAGAGAGAATTAGAAGTCTAGCCCCATGCCCAAATTAAAAATTTCAAAGTTCCATCTATACTAATAACTCCACGTTCTAAACATTTGAACCCTGCCCACTGTAAATTGTGCTGGCTTAGACTGGAGGAAGAAGGGACAGGGTAACAATGGAGGTAAGGGAAAAAAGACCAACAAAGGGAAGCTGTAGAAAGTGGGAAAAGAGCAGGAAAATTATATAGACATAGTCACAGTCTCTGAGAAAGCCATCAAAATCCAGTATCACATGTAAGTGTCAGAGAGTAACTGGTCACAAAAATCTACTGACCTCCTTCTCTTGAATGGTGCTGTAAGTATCAGGGAATTAATGGAATCAGACCTTTCAGTGCTCACCTGCTATAAACTTTAAGTGACTCCTAACAAGGTATGTAGTGTACAGTTCACATAGCGATCATAAGAATGGGCTCATGAGCCAGGCCTTGCCTACCATTCTGGCGCTGCTACTTTCGATGGGCCAAGTATTTCACTTTCATATAGGTCACTTTCTATTCTGAAAAATGAGACTAGTACCTGCCTCAAAGGGGGGTGGGGGGGTTAAGGACTTGGTTTTTAAATACACTATACTTAGAGCAGTATCTGGCACATAATAAATCACTGAACTAACACACACTCTCTCTCCCTCTCTCCCACTCTAATCAGAGATGTGGAATAGGTAACGGATGTACATAAAACAAGTCCTCAGGTCAGGGGAAAGGCATGGGCTGGAGATGTACATCAGGAAGTCATCATTATACAGGCAGTACTTAAAATCATTACAGTACTGCCTCTAGTATTAGCTAAAATTTGAAGTGATCCTTATCGTAAATCATCTGGTAATTCAATATCTAAATGAACATATACCATACTATATTCTGAACCTTTACCATCTTTCTGGGTAGTCTATCTCATCCTTTGGCTACAGATTAATTCACATAATCATTTAACAAGTATTTACTGTGTGTAACTTTGCTAAGAATCCAGTAGTGAACAAAATCAATATAATTCCTTTGTAGAGATTACAGCCTGAACATAAATGTAGATACTACTTGAATGGTCACACAAATACAATGTAAAGTTATAAACTGCGATACATTGTAAGAAATTGTAACAAGGAAAGTCAATGGCATTAGGAGAAAGGAAATGACTTAAAGATTTCTACTAAGGAAAGTAATAATGAGGAGACCACAGATGTGGGACATGGGAGGAGCCAGAGTGGATGGGAGGAGCTAGAGTGGATGGGAGGAGGAGTGGATGGGAGGAGGAGTGGATGGAAGGAGCCAGACTGGATGGGAGGAGGAGTGGGAGGGGTGGACACAGTATTCATGTTCCAAGTTCTCTAAAAGCAAGCTTGGAAATTACCAAATGTGAATTATTAAAGTAACAGCAAAATAAACATAAACAAGGAGAAACTATTACACACCTACTAGGTGTCAAAACAATGACACCAACAAATCCAGGAAGGATGTTGAGCAACAGTAACTCCTGTTCATTGCTTCTGGGAATGCAAAACTGTACAGGCACAAAAGACACTTTGGTAACTTCTTGTACAATTAAAACACATCACACCATTCGGCAATCATGTTCCTTAATGTTTACATAAACAAACTGAAAAGTTACACCTATACAAAAATCCTACACATAAATGTTTACCACTCCTTTATTATTGCCCAAACTTGAGAGCAACCAAATGTCCGTTAGTAGGTAAATGGATAAACTGCCATGCACAGAGGAAATGGAGTATTATTCAACACCATTTAGGTGTCGACCTTAAGGGTTGCCCCCTGAGGATTCTGTGCGGAGGGATTGTTTCTTGGCTGATGATACTACTGGGATGTAGTGGGAAATGAGTAGGTAGGACCTAGTTGTCCGAAATAGGTCACTGAAGGTACATTCTTGATGGCAACATTGGTACAAAGGTCCCTTCATCTCTTTCTCCTGCTTCCTGGCTACTACAAAGTAGGTAAGCTTTCTTCTATGGTTTATGCCACAGTGGGCTTCATCAAAGACCCCAAAGCATGGTCATTTCACCTATAATAGAACTGAAACTTCTCAAAACATGGGCCAAACCTCTTCTCCTTTATGTTTTGCTGCTATTCTGTTGCAGTGGCAAAATGTTGTCCAATATAGCACTAAACCAAAATGAAATATACAGCCATTAAGATATAGAAGAGGAACAAAGAGATGGCTCAGGGGTTAAGAGTGCTTGTCACTCTTGCAGAGGGTGTACACTCAGTTGCCAGCACTGACATGGCAGTTCCCAATCTTCTGTAACTCCAGTTCCAGGGGATCCAACACCCTTTCTTGGCTCCCAGGGACACTAGGCACACAGGTGGTCCATAGACATACAATGCAAGCAAAACACCCATGTACACAAAATAAAACGAAATAAATCTTTAAAAAACACAGAGGACGGTTAAACGAACATTGTTAAGTGAAAGAAGCCCATGTGAAAGACTACTATACAATTCCAACTATGTGATACTCTGGAAAGGCACTACGGTTGAAACAGTAAAGGTCTTATTGGTTGCCAAGGGCTAGGAGGATTTTTAGGGCAATAAAACCATTCTTTATGATTCTCTAATGGCAGAAATATGTCAGTAAAACACTTGTCAAGATGTATACAGCCTTAACCACATAGTAACATCCAGTCTTCCTTTCACTTAGCTCAAATATCAACTCTACTATGAAGCTTTGGCAAATCCTCTAAGGCTCTTTGTCCTGCATCCTCCTGCAGCTCGTTCCTCGCATAGTACTTAGAACCTCCTATCATGGTTTACTCTCAAACCAGTTTCTACTGTGATGAGCTTAGAAAAGCAGACTCATTCTTCATATCCCCAGCATCCAGGAAATAATAGCCACATAATAAACATTTGAACAAACACATGAGTGGATAATTATGAAGACCTTCACTCTGAGCACAGAGCTCTAATTGTAAACCTTGGTTAGCATTTTTCTGTAGAACCTTCCGAATGATCCACTTGATTATTTGTTTCATATTTTTCTGTAGAACCTTCCAAATGATCCACTTGATTATTTGTTTCATATTCTGGAAAAAAAAACATGGCCTGATATTTAAAAGGGAGTGGCATTATGCTGACAAATTCCCTTGCAAAAACACAGTACACCTGTTCTACCTTCATAAATGTGCTTTAGGAGGCCAGTCTCCATTTCTGAGTCACGTTCTAGAGAATGCAACTTAAGAGGTATGAAAGGAGAGAGTAAATGAAGACAAAGTCAAAATGATTCAACCAATAAATACTTTAATGAGAACCAAGGTCAAAAACATACATAGCACTGACTGTGCTGATAGCCTGCTGCTGTAGCCTGTCTGGGGAAAACCAACTACATTTAACCCACAGTTGAAAAGAAGGCCCTTTTGAATGTCACCCACCAGTATCCATCTTCACAGAAGACACCAATCTGGGGTCACACTCTCAATGTCGATACTTCCTCTCAGGGAAGAGGTAACACAAATGCATAAACAACCTTCAGTCTCCCTACTACTCTTCAGGCAGGGGGCCCTGCGAGACCGCTGGTTCTGTAAACACACACATCTTTGTCAAAATACATCAGGAACACGGAGAGGAATGGTAGAAAGGGTGGCATGGCTGGGCTGATGGATTTCCAGTTGTTAGATCTGAAGCCTCTTGAGCTGCTCATATGTAATAAAAAACTGAAGAATGAGTCACGGAAAAATCACTGGGTGGATAGTGAAAGCTAAGCCCATTTTGAAAATTGTACATTTCATTCTCTTCATTTAGTCTAAAGGGAATTGGCTTAAAAGGCTTTTCTTGAGATAAAATGTGTTGAGTGCCTACCATGTACCCATTATGATCAGGAGCACTTAGCAATGAAAACACATTATAATATACTTAGAGTATTCAAAAGCAAACAGAACAACACATGCACACGTGTACACACACACACACACACCTCGGTACTAGAAAAGCCCTTATACATAATTCCAAATAAAGAGATACTCTGCCTGTTCAGTCTACAGATTCCAGAAAGGCAGGGGATTATTTTTCAACCCTGCTAAGCTTACAGGTACACACATGGCACCACACACAGTATCCAGCACATGACTCTGTATATAGGAAGTACTCAACGCATCTGAAAGAGAGAGATACACCCATGGCAATATTTTGCCATGGGTGTATCTACTTGGCTATAGATTCATTCATACTATGAATGCTTTGTGTCCTCTTAGTATTCTCCAGCTATTTGGGTCTCATAGTTATAGGTTAAGAAATCTCGACCACAATAGCATGGACATTCCTGTATCTTCCATCAGTGTTGCTAAAAATTTCATAGCCCCTTTAAGACTGGATGTGCTTGGCATTTTGTTTTACTACATTTATTTGCTTGTTCGATTGCTTGCTTATTTGTTTATTTATTTTATTTATTTATTTGCTGGGGAGTGGGGAAGGCGTGTACCTGCTACACCATGTGCATGGAGTTCAGAGGACAAGTTTACAGGAGTCAGGCTTCTCCTTGTACCACGAGTCCCAGGGATTAAACTCAGGTCATGGGGTATAGAGGGAGGACTGTGCTTTAATTTAAAAAGGAACAGTTGGCTCATCTTTTCTGTCCCTTTAAATTGTGTATTTGTCTCCAAGGGAAAGTTGTTTCACTACTTGATTCCATTCACAGTGGGCTCCAATGGGATGCTTGAGTGTTTTACTTGCCTATAAAGAATTTGATAATCAAATCTGTCTTCCCATAACCTAGAATCACCTGACAATTTGAAACACTGTCTTCCATTCTCAATTTCTAAAAGGATACAATGATGTTCCAGGGTCCAAGTCGAAGCCAGTTTGGCCAAAATCCTTTATAGAGTGCAAAAAATCCCTCATGCTTCCACATCTGAGGTAAAGACATAAGCAAAAATAGTGAATTACACTCTTTTATATTTGACAACCATTTTCCATACCCACCTCAGCAATTATTGTTATTATGAATAGTCTCTTTTCTGAAGATGTACTTTGTAGTCTAAATCCATCAAACCATTCATTATTCAACAACTATTTACTTCATTTACAACACATACTTCTTAGTGCTGGTAATATAATTGTAGATAAGATGTGGGCATGGCACTCTGGAAACAGAGGAAATAAAATCAGGAGTTCAAGGCTATCCTTAGCTACATGGTGGTAAGTTTAAGGCCAAGTTAGGCTATGAGATACCCTCTCTCTCTCTCAACAAAACAAAACAGCAATTAAATGTAATGTGCCCCAAATAAACAAAACAGACAAATAGGAGGTGTTGGGTAGTACAATGAGTTTTGAGGGAGAAGAACATGAATAAGACAGGATAATGCAGAATAATTCATCCAAGTACATGATATGTATGTTTAATGAAACTGAAGAACAGTTCAAAAGGACAGTGTCTGCAGTAGTAGAGATAGCTACATAAAGTGATGGCACACGTGAAGGGCCCTCTCATCCATGCCCGTGTGGAGTCCTCACACTAGAGGACTGTTCTGTGTCACCAAAAGAACAGAGCGTTACCTACCCCCTCCACTGACTTATTCACTCTGAAAGAAACCAGCTCTCATTCCGTGACAAGAGTTCTACAACACAGGGAACTGTTAGTCACCTTTGAAGCAGATATGCTGGCTCCATTCAAGGATGAGTGAAGCCTTAGATGATATGGATTACAACCTCTTAGGGGTTCCTAATCTAGAATCACTCAGTGAAGCTGCTTCTCAATTCTTGATCCACAAAACCTGGGAAAGAGTAACTGTTCTTTTAAGAGCACACAGTTATACATAATTTATACAGTCCATGCCCCCATGGAATGCATATTCTAGTGAAGTTGACAAAATATGCATACATTATAATAGACAGATTTTGGAAGATACTAATATGCTGACACATATTATGTCCAGAAGTTATAAAATGGATAAAGAAAACCGGGGAAGTGAATAAGGACTTGAGAAAGCCACGTTCCTTCTCTGATTCTTGTTTTCTACTTTTAAATTAATGTGACTCCATAGTATATTTCATGTGAATGCTTTGAGGATGGTGCGTAAGGAATAATAGGAACTGCTTTGCATTGTGGTGCCCTGACTTATACTGTAGGGGTCTCTATGTACCAAATGGTCTCAAGAACTAGATGACATAGGAAAGGTCAAAAGCTGATGTGATATGCTGAATTCTTCCATGTGTGGTATATAATAGACAATTGTCTATTAAGTAATATGTTGGGTGTTTTGTGAGATACTGAAAAATGTTGTTCTGCCTTTTCATTAGTGAAATGAATTTTACCACTCTTTTAAGAAATTAACATATTTTAATAAGGTAACAATATTCGAGAAGTCAGATTTACAAATAGCTCTTTTCTCATCCTGCCATTTAAGATCCCAGACATTAGTGTCATTATTAACCACTTGGGGGAGGGAATAGATTAAAAACATAGTAAAGTTACTACTTATAGATAGACATTGATAATATGTTTCTACCTCCAGTAAATTCTGAAGGACTCAGGCCAAAATTCATGTTTTAATTTTGAAAATTATTCAAAATAAAGCTGAGATACAGATAACCTAAAATTACAGAACTAAATGACAAGGGACTTATCATTATCTCAGTCACCATGATAAACTCCTAACTGACCAACGATCTCCATCTACAGACTAAAATCAATCTTTAAGAATTTTAAGTCATGCTATGTTGGGGGGGGGGGTGAGCCCACACCTTTAATCCTAGCACTTGGGAGGCAGATGCAGGCAGATCTCTGTGAGTTCAAAGTCAGCCTGGACTACAAATTGAGTTCCAGGACAGACAGAGAAGCCCTATCTCAAAAAACAATGGTCCACAGGATCCTACATGATTCAGACCCTGTCCCTCTCTGCAGATTGACTTCCTATTATTTTCTTGGTCATTTGACACACTCAAAGACATACAATCCTTTTAACTCTTGAATATGTCAAACCCATTTCAACTCAGGCCCTTCACAGTCTGTTCTTATGAAATTATTTTCACATGACCATTGACTTCCCATCATCCAAATTATCCAGAAGCTTTTGTTAAACATCTTAGCTGAACACCAAGTTGCTATTTCAATATGCCATTCTTTTCTTCACAGTATTTTCCTTCTTTCTAAAATGATTGTCTGTCTTTCTCAGTGTTTGCCTTGTTCACCCTTATATCCCCACCACCTCCGAGATCTTGGAACATTAAAGTTTTGTTGAATATAAATTGGTCAAATATAAAGACACACAAGAATAGTATGATGCTCTAAAAGTTCTAAGACTTATCTGAATCCTTATATATCTCCAGGATATTTGAAGAATCAGGTTGTGTGTAAACAAATAAGAACTTCTGCAGGTAAACACAGATAACAAGGCTCTGCATTAAATATATAAACATGTGTGTATCAATATGTTAATATCTACCAATATCTGCCTGCCTGTGTATATTAATTTGTGTATTTGTTTGTCAGTCTCACTAGAATGTACATTCTATAGGGGCATGGACTATATATGTTATCTATTGCTGTGTAATAAATAAAGTGATTTAGTAAATAACTTGYCCTGAAAACATGATAAATGGAAATATTTGCATCTCTATTTTCATGAAACTTTACTGAGACTACCAGTAAAAGCAAATCCAATAAAATTTACTAAATATGAATAAAATGTGATATAGCTATGCAATGTAGTATTTTATTCAGGAATAAAATGAATTGAAGAGTTGATATATATACTAGTATGGATGAACCTTGAAAGCATGTTACTTAAAAGAAACCAATTAAATGGTCATACAATATGATTCCATTTCTATTAAATMTCTAGAACAGATGTTGATAGGAAGAAGAAGTAAGCTACTATTACTTAGAACTAAATAGATGGGAGAAACAGAGGTGGTATAAAGGGCATTTAGGTCATTTTTCAGGTGATAGAAATGTTCCACCGGGCGGTGGTGGTGGCGCACGCCTGTAATCCCAGCACTTGGGAGGCAGAGGCAGGCGGATCTCTGAGT
>BDUI01001556.1:5227-18960 GCA_002335545.1 Apodemus speciosus | reverse complement strand
AATCATTTAGGAAAAAGAAGAATCTGGAAAATGAAGTCACAATCTAATGATCTTGTTTGCTTCTAAAATAGAAGAGATGTTTGCAAAAAAAAAAAAAGGCCTGGATAAGAAGAAATTATAACCTTGGCATAAATGAAAGACCATTAGCACAGGAATACAAAGAAACCACTATCATATATAGTCCTTTATGATCATGCATATTTGACATGATCATGCATATTTGACTTGAAAAACTAACAAATCACTGTTATCAAAAAAAAAAAAAGTTCAAAATTTGACTTCTTATCCTCAATCCCCATATCATCACCAGAACCTCCTCAGGAATATTACTTGATAGTTATGCAACAGTAATTTTTAAAACAAAAATGACTATTTTCCCCTGCTGGTTTTCTTCAAAAACAATCTGTACCATATATGACCCTCTGTGGCATGAAACTCAGATTTGTCATTCTTCTCAATTCTTACCGAACTCGGCAACAATAGAGGCAAGGCCGCCATACACAAAAGGTTTCCAGTTCAGACCAGACATCTCATGGCTTAAAGTGGAACTTCTCTGATGCTAAAAATAAACACGAATCAGAACAAGGCACAAGTACGAAGAGAGCATTTGTTAATACTTGATTATATGATTTAAATAAATAAAACTGGCAAATCATACAAATGTAGAGGGGGAAAAAGCCACCAAGTAAAATGAGACAACATGGAGAGTCCTGTTTCATGTGCAGGATGATCATGAGTTTGTTCTTTAATGTCATTCTGTAGGGGAGGCGTGCAATCACTCAGAAAACCAACGTGAGCTTCATCCTCTCTAATTTAACACCCTTCCCCACCCAAAGAAGCTTCCACCCATCCAGCACAGCCATCTGTGACATTCAACTAGACAATCACAAGTCAAGGAAACAGGGAACTCAAGTTACATAGGCTGAGGCATCTTATAAAAGCAGTTTGTGGTATTCAGTTAGCTTGATTTAGGCACAAAGCACAAGCTCCCAACACTGCCCGAAAGTTCTCAGTCCTCTCAGCTTGACGCTGAAATTTAGCATCTCAGTTCTAGGAACTAAGCTAGCTATACACCAAACCCCCTACTCAGTGAGGTCCAGGCTGAGGGAGGCGGCAATTCACCTTGCTTCTGCCTCTATGGACTATGGCATGCCTCCTGAGCTAACTAGGAAAATAAATTTGAAATCAGACGTAGTGGCACAGGCCTGGAATTCCAGCACTTGGGAAGTAGAGTCAGGAGGATCAGTAGTTCAAAGTCACTGCTACATGCCTCATGTACCAGAATCATCTAAAAGGAAGGTTACAAAAACAAAGACTGCTAAGCCTCTCCCCCACAGTTTCTGATTAGTGGTTTAAGTCTTGCCCTGAGAATCAGAGTTCTCAAAGAATACTGATGCTTCCTCCTTTAAAAACTACTGCTGTAGGCATCACTTCCTAAATCCAGGTCYACTTGGGAATACTTTTTCTTATAGACTCTCCAATTATCTGAAGATATTTCTTTCTTCTTTAGCGTTTCAGAGTATGTATACTATCCATTTTCAAAAGGATTTACAGTCAAAAGGGAACAGTCTGAAATTAGATTGTCTAAAGTTGAATCATGGCTCCGGATTCAATGGTTGACTATCACTTACTAGTCGTGGCTCTGGGAAAGTAATTCAATCTTTCTCTGCCTCCAATTTCTGAAAACAATAATAATAAAAACTTATGTCATAGGGTTGTTGTGTTGTATATAAATATATATCTAACACCTAGAAAAATCTGTTCAATAACTTCATTATCAATACTACATGACTGAATTTACATCTTAATAGATAGCATTTGCCAGTTTGGGTTAGTACTTTGGAGCCACAGTCTGCTCCTAGTGGAAACAGGGTTTTGATTCTTTTTTTTTTTTTTTTTTTTACAAAAGTAATTCTCTGAAACAAAGCAAAAAGAGGCTAGTGAGCAAGCACATAAATGTCTTAGTTACATACTACAGAAATGACTGTTGAAACTTCCTTTCAAACATGTACATACTAGATATGTGAGAGATAACCCCTATCGGAGGAGAGTTCATTAAAAGTCTAAAGAGCAAATTAGGAATTTGATAGGAAAAATAGGGCTATGGCATACCTCCTGAGTTTACAAGAAAAAGAAAGAGGAAATCAGACGTAGTGGCACAGGCCGATAAGTCCAGCACTTGGGAAGTAGAGTCAGGAGGATCAGTACTTCAAAGTCACCCTTTGTAATAGAGAAAGTGTGAGGCCAGCCTGGGCCCCAGAAGACTCCATTTCCAAAAGAATGCACACCAAAAAGTAAGGGAAAAAATTACTCTCTGGTGTCAAATCTTGAGACTCTCCTAAATAGCTTTTAATGTTTCAGATGTCTGCTGTGCTGCTCCTCCAAACTTTCCCTTTATAACTTCATGCAACCTTTGTCAGCACAAGAAAAAAAGAACTCTGCCATAACTCTACTACCTACTACTCAACAGTTTATCGTTTTTTATGTGATTGGTTGCTTGCACATATGTCTCTGCAGCATGCGCATGCCTCATAGCCACAGAGGCTAGAAGAGGGTGCTTGATTCCCTGCAACTGGTAACAGATGGTTGTGAGCTGCCATGTGAATTCTGAGACTTGAACCTAGATCCTCTAAAAGAGCTGCTACTACTCTTAACAGTCAAAACATCTCTCTAGCCCCTACCCAATCTTTTAATTAAGGAAACTGTGCCTAGGGTGCAGGAGCAATAATGAATTGCTCAAAGTTGGGGACAGAGTCACACTAGGTCATGGGATCCTACGTCTGGTAGTTCAAGGGTTCCCCAATGAAGTGTTCACAATTCAGTACTTATAGGAAAAAAATATCTAGAGGTTTTTTTTTTCCAACTAAATATATGCCATTTAAATGGTTATTATATCATTATCCCTGGGACACTGACAAATTACCTTATATAAAATGATAATGGTAGTGAGTAGTTGATAATATTTAGTGCCTTTATTTGATAAAATAAGCATATCAATTTTTATCTGTCTCACATCCACCATACTTTGATTTAAATTTCATTAACCCATAAAATTATACATCTCTGTAGACAACTGACCAAAAAAAAATCAAGACTGTCCCTTATAGCACCTACCCAGTCACACTGGATAGGAAAATCTTTCACTCCAATGTTAAAAACAGGGGAACAGGGGGAGAGAAAAAGACATATGGGACATTGGGGGGGGGCGGGGAAACCAGGAAAAGGGAAATGAAATGTAAATAAAGAATATATCCAATAAAAAAATGAAAGTGGAAAAAAAGTTATGAAATGAAAGTCTGTATCACTTTTGATTAGACTTTATACCACCCTTCTTCACACTAGAACAATTTAGAGGTTCACTGAACAAATTAATTTCCCCCCAAAGAAGACGTTCAAATATTTAAAGTCAGTTTTTCTGTTTCTATATTTTCTTTTTCTCAGACTAAATACTCCTGATATTTTCTTCATCCTATGTGTTTTAATTCAGTTACTATAGCTGAAAACTTGTTTCTTTTGAGAGAGGCATCAACTGAAACATTAATGTCCCAGCAAATACCAGTCTTTCACATACGGCTGTATCATGTTTGCAAGTTATGTCCCACCTGTTCTACAGCTATGCATTTGAGAAATTTTTGTCTTTGATGTCTTAAATTCAGGCATAAAATGATGAGTAGGGTGAGGTTTATTCTCTAGGTGTCCTGTCTCTTCTCCTCTTAAATAGGTAAGATTCCTGAAAAGATGACACCACATTTCACAAAACTTCTTATAAACCTCATAGGAGCTATCATAGGAGTACAAACAAACCTGCTGTTGGCTGTCTTGAGTATACAACTGCACATAAACAATTACAGAGGAAGACACAGAAGGAATTTGCTGGACCTGGACAATACTATATACCCTGTTCAACCCTCTCCTCACTTCCAGAGTCTCTACCTACAAACCCTTGCCTCTTGGTTTTGTTGCAGAGAATTGCTTTGTAAAGTATACCAAACTCCTTGCAAATTTATTTTGACTTATAGAGGCTAACCTCAGTTTTGGGTGAAAGTACAGAAGTCATATCTAAGAAACAATATAAATACAGAACCCTAAATATTTTATTATATAAAGATGCCCGTCAAATTTGGCTTCAAGATTTGTACATCTCTTCATAAGATCTGATTATGGCTATCTTGATAACCTAACAAGTGTTAATAAAAATATCCTAGAATCCATATTATATAGCCCCTACACATACTTCAAAGTCTGGTCAGGAAATTCTGGGTAACCTTCTTGGTTTCTCCTTTAAGAAAGAGTAGGTATTAGAGATTCTTGTGTTTGGAAGATAGCAATTGGGAACCTAAAACTATGTGTTGAAGGCATACTCAAAACTCAAACCAGCAATTTGTTATTAATATAATTGGTCATGTTTGTTTTTAATCACAGCTTAGAATGGTGATGCCTGCCTTTGAATCCAGCACCTGAGAGATAAATCAGGTGGATCTCGGTGAGTGCAGCCAGCCTGGTCTATATAGTGAGATCCTGTCACAAAAAATAAATAAATAAATAAATTCACAAATATAATCTAACATAAGACAGTAATTGCTATTCTTCCTATCTTTTCTGCATAATCATCTGGTGGGTGAAATTAAATACTCTGTTAAAGAAAAATGAAGTGTTAAATTGTATAGCTTTAAGAGCAAGAGAAGCACAGAAAACAATTGGCATGTGTGTACACCCTTTGTAAAAGCTGTTGGAAGTGAGAGAACTTAAGCTGGGTTTCCATAGAGCAGACTGAATCKGGATAGGAGCAGGTAAGGAAGGCATCTGGGTGGGGTAAACAGAATGCATAAAGACAAATGTGCAAATACACACAATCATGCAGAAGTGTGCATCAATATGGTTTGTACTGAGACAGAAATGGAGGACCGAAGCAGAATAAGCAATAAACTTGTTGGCTGAAACAAGTAAAGGGGGTAGATTCTACTGAAAGGCTTGGAAACAAGGTGCTGGAGGAAGACTAGTTCTATTAATAGGCAAGGGAATTAAGGTAATAGCGTACTGTAATTAGCTACTAGGGACTCCAAGCAAGGCGGACTGCAAACAGAAAAGGTAGGGAAATAGCTCGAGAGAGTGGAAAGTAGGCAGAAAATGCTAGTTGACAATGAGGTTAAACTGTTGAAATGGAGATAAAAAAAACACTTCCTGATATAAATGAAGAGGAGGAAAGAGTTAATGTCTAGTCTAAGCATCTCTAGGATTGGGCAAGGAAACACTGATAGAAAACTATAAATCTCCCTGCTACTACCTTGTGTGAGAAACAAAATTCATGTTGATAATAGCTGTGATCCCAATCAAGTAACTGGACTGCATTTTAACAGATGCCTTCAATGCCTCAACCTCAAGAGTGACAGGGGGATAAAAAGTGATTGGGAGCATCTTTCAACAGCATCCCTCACACTGATACAATGGAGGTGTTTGCTTACTCCGCTTACAATCACTGCCGCCGTTGCAAACTTCACCCTTAGAAAAATTAGGATTATTCCGGGAAAGATACCCATTCACCCTCTGGGTGCAGGATCTTGCCAGTTCCTCGGCTGTCAGAGCGAGTTCGTAGAGAGAAGGGAGGCGCCTGAAGGAGGCGGCCTCCCGGGGGGGTCGAGGAAGCAGAGCTCAATCGAAGAAGTAAAGCCACCGATGCCAGAAGAGTGAAAGACAGGGAAGGGACTCAGCTGGGGGGAGAGAGAGATCAAAGGACCGTTAAGCCCCTCCCAGGCCGGGAACCAAGCCAGCCCGGCCCCGCGCGGCCTGGCGCGGCCCAGCCCCGCTCCCCAACCTGCAAGTCCAGGAGCTTCCCCCTCACCTGCTCAAGCTCAGCAGACGACTGGGAAGCCGAGACTACCACAGTAGGAAACGCCACCGCAGCGCCAACCCGGAAGCATTGAAACCAACGGAAGTAACCAAGGCGTCGCCTCAGCAACAGAGGTGCAGCCATCCTAACTCCGCCCACTGCCAGCCTGGAAAAAGCAAAGCGGGAATGAAAGGAAACCATTAAGTTCCAAAGGCCAGAGTCCAGGATCCCGTGCAAAAAGGTCGGCAGCCAGCCACCTGCCTTCCTGGAGGCGTCGGGGGAGGGAGCTAAGGGGTGAGAGTGGAGTAGCTTCTGCAGCTAAGGTGCTCACCAGTGAGGACAGAGAAGGCGCCCTGTCACTCACCCACCCACCCCGCGTGTGCCAGCCAGAGCAGAGGCTCTGCTTTGCCTTTTAAAAAACAAGATGCAAGGAGGTGGGCGGGGCGTCACGTGGAGGAAGTTGGAGCAAAGGATTTAAAATAAAAGTGGGAGGAGCTCTTATGCCTGTTTCTGGAACCCTTTTATTAGTGGGTTGCTACATTCAGCCTTGAGATGAAGGTTTGTGCCTAGTCTTTTTGTATCTTGATATGCCATGTTTGGTTGATATCCCTGGGAGGCTGGCTCTTTTCTGAAGGGAAACAGGAGAAAACTGTGGTTAGGATGTTAATATATGAGAGAAGAATAAGTAAAAATTTTTATAAGTGGGAGATTTTAAGATGAAAGTAAGGACTAGAAGCTGAGCGGAATTCAGAGACTGAACCTGGGCTCAGAAAGGAAAATAAAAATGGGGAAAGCAAGTAACCCTCATCTGCTGAATGTAAGACAGCAGTCGCTGAAAAATTAAGTACATGCCTTGTTCTCAAAGCCCAGAGACAAAACTTCGGAACAAGTTGGAAACAGAAAGGGTACCATGAAAAGTTAATGAATCTAGAGAGAATAATGGAAAGAGTGTAGCAGTTAATCCTCACCTCACAACCAGCTAAGTAAAGCTTAGACGCCAGCTTCAGACCCCAGTTCCCAGGGGCATTACAGGAGAACCACAAACTTCTGGGTGAATCCATTAGCTAAATTAAAGCTATGCCCATTTTTAAACACAGTTTCCACAATCACAGGAGAGTTAATAGTAGTGTTTGTTGTTTACATAAGTATAAAGAGGTGACTTCAAGGCCCATGGTCCTAAGAGATTATTTGTTGAATGAATGAATTTTTAAATTTGTTTATTTGGAAAGAATCTTCCTCTCATTCACATTTTTTTCACTTAAATTCTTACGGCAGCATACATGATAATAGATATTGTTATAGAATACTTACCCATGTTAACAGTTAATAGTTGTGTGATGGCAAGAGTTTTGTGCTTGCTACTTCCTTATAAAGTTGATACACTTATTTTCCCATCCTAACAACTAAGAAAATTAAGGTCATAAAAGTTAAACAGAGTTATGTCATAACTGGCAGAATTCAGATTTCAACTTGAGACTGACTGACTTCAGAGCCCAAACTCTCTGTTAATGTCAGAAACTTCCTTACTCCAGAGATGAGAAACACCTGCATGCATTCCAACATGTGAAGACTCTGAGGCTAGAGAGACATCTCAGCAGTTAGGAGCACTAGCTGCTCATCTGGAGAATTCCCACCACTCAATTTCCCAGGCTCAAATAAACCTCTGTAACTCCAATCCCAAGGGAGCCAATGACCTCCCAGGGACTCGTGCTGTGCAGAAACACATATAGACAAAACACCCATACACATAAAATAAGATTTTTTTAAAGAGTGAATTCTCTTTTATTTTAGACATCAGCAAAGCAACAAACACCCTTTCAGACAAGTGAGGGATGGAAAAACTATACCTTAGAGTCATAACTTGGAAGGTTTGGACTTTCTTCAGTGACATGAAGTATTTGTGCAGCTGTCTCCTAGGTTTGTGTCTCACATGCAACTCACTGAAACTTGTAAAATTATGGTTTGTCCCTTGAGCAAATTGCTATCTTATCTTTTGTACAACTACTCAGCCCCTCCTACAAACAGTTAATTTAGTTATCCACTAGGTAAATTTTTTAAAGGCCCTTTGTTTTCAAATGACTCATTTTTTAAATTCTGCATGTGAGTAAAAACTAGCAATTGTAGACACATTATAAATATACAGCACACTAATACATTTGCAGTTTGGTTGCATTCTTTCAGTTTTAGCATCTTTAATGCTATAATACACAAAAATTTAATCCTTCTTGTCAAAGTCGGCCATTTTCCTTATAAATTGCCTTCTTTTATCTAGTCTCTTCCCAAATGTCCAATTTTTGACCATACATATTATCTTGAGTTTTGTTTAACTTATGATCTATCTAAAATATAAGCTATTCAAGAGGTCAGAGTTGTGGGATCTAAATCTAATGTAACCCAAATTCTTTACAGTCATTGGTCTAGACTCTGCTAAAACGTCTCTTGCTGTTCCTAAGAGTCGCTCTCTCCCTCTCCATTTACCCGTCCTATCAGTTTTGAATTCTTTCCAAATTACCACAAAGGAAGAAAAAAATTCTTTAAGACTGTGTCACCTTTGAGATACTACTGGCCAATCTCCGTAGATTCATGAGTGCTTCTCAATCTTCTTTCCTTTTTACTTTTTGGTATGCTTAGAAGATCAAACCTAAGACTTCGAGCATGCTAGGCAAGTATTTAACCACTGAGCTCTACCAAAACTCAATATATTCAAAACATTTCCATTTCCTCTTGCAGTTAATAAAAAAATATTAATGAGACAATTAAGTCTACTTTGTGCTAAGTCACTGTGTATTTTATACTTGCATTACCCCTCAGATTCAGACTAGGCACATTTCAAGTGCACAATAACATTGTACATTAGCCGACCAATATGCAAGGCAGCAAAGCTCTGATTCCTTCCTTCATCCTAAGTATTTCCTTCATCCTAAGTATTATCACATAACTTCTCCAAAAAGCCCTCAAAGAAGCATCTAGTTACCTGATACTCAAGTGAAACCACCTGACATTATCAGGATCACTTGGAGCTTATAAGAAATGCTGATATTCAGACGCTAGCCAAGTCCTATTTAAATCAGAATCAGCATTTTGCACTAACCTATGTGGTTAGTTTGCATATGAAACCTTAAGAAATCTGTTTTCACTTCTTCTTGCACACATCCAATTCACACCTTTGGTGGCTCATGCCTTTAATTCCTGCACTCAGGAAGCAGAGACAGACAGATCTACAGTTTAAGACCAGCCTTGTCTACAGAGTGAGTTCCAGGACAGTCGGGGCTACACAGAGAAACCCTGTCTCAAAAAAAAATACATACTGTGAGAATTTCATACATATATACAATGTATTTTGATCATATTCATGCCCACTCCTCTCTAACTTCTTCCAGGCTCACCACACTGTGTCTCCCTTTTCTTATCCCCCTTATGTTAGGATTTTACTGCTGTGAACAGACACCATCCATGACCAAGGCAAGTCTTACAAAGGACAACATTTAATTGAGACTGGCTTACAGGTTCAGAGATTCAGTCCACTATCATCAAGGCAGAAGCATGGCAGCAT
The DNA here is from genome assembly GCA_002335545.1 of Apodemus speciosus. Taxonomy (NCBI): domain Eukaryota; kingdom Metazoa; phylum Chordata; class Mammalia; order Rodentia; family Muridae; genus Apodemus; species Apodemus speciosus. The sequence continues at coordinate 9,580 of BDUI01001556.1, read as the reverse complement.
CCAGGCAGACATGGTGGAGGAGGAGCTGAACATTCTACATCTTCCTTTGTCTGGAGGCTGCTAGGGGAAGACTGACTTCCAGGCAGCTAGGATGAGGGTCTCAAAAGCCACCCCAACAGTGATACATTTTCTCCAACAAGGCCTCCTAATAGTGCTACTCTCTGGGCCAAGTATATTCAAACCACCACATTCCTTTTTTAATGGAGTCCTATGTGTGCTGCTTCAGAAATGTCCATGTTCTCAGTGATTACTTGAATTCCAGTAGATAGCCCTGCTCCTGAACACACAGGGAAATTCACAGTGGTAAGAACTTGAAACAGGGCTGGAGAGATGGCTTAGCAGGTAAGAGCACCGACTGCTCTTCCAAAGGTCCTGAGTTCAAATCCCAGCAACCACATGGTGGCTCACAACCATCCGTAAAGAGATCTGATGCCTTCTTCTTGTGCGTTTGAAGACAGCTACAGTGTACTTACATATAATAAATAAATCTTTAAAAAAAAAAAAAGAACTTGAAACAGCTGGGCATATCATATCCACAGTCAAGAATAGAGATAATGTATGCATACATACTTGCTTCTTAGTGCTCAGCTCAATTTCTCTACTCTTATACAATTTAGGACTCCCTGCCATTGCTTTTGAGACTCTCATCCAAAGTGAGCTAAGTGGAAGCCACAGCAACTAAGGTAACCAATACAGTTCCCTATAGATAAGACTACAGGCTAACAGCATGTAGACAATTTCTCATTGAGGTTCTATCTGCATGTGATTCTAAGTTGTATCAGGTTGAAAATTAAAACTAAACAACTCCATCCTTTGTCAACTTTGCACACAAACATGTCATTTTCTTTTCCTTGTTTTTCATTATGGTGAATATATCTCACTTCGAGAAGAGTGAAAGGAACAAATACAATTTACATAGCTCACTAAAATGTACAAATGTTTTCTGTTACATTTAAACAACTACAAAAGAATGGTATGGCCTACTTAGTTCCTGTAAAATCACCAGACTCTGAAGTGTAGCACTTGAACTAAGTGTTACTGCAAGAAGGAGTTACCATCCAAAGGTTACGTCCTTAATATATGTGTAGATCTGCCAGCGTTTGGATTAGACTTTTGAAAACTAAACACTGCATAGGTCTAGACAAAAACTAAAGAATGGAGAATGTGTAGCATCACAAGTGTGAGGCAATATAGTACAAGGTACACACAAGCATATGTATCCATATATTATGTATAGATTCAAGACGGCTATGAAACTCTCCCACAATTAAAGCTCAATGTTGTTTTTATTATTTATTTTCCCCTTTAATTGAAAATAGATTATTTTTCTCACATAATCATATCCTGGGTATAGCTTTCCCTCCCTCTACTCCTCCTAGTTCCTCCCCACATCCCTCTCATCCAGATTCACCCCCTTTCTATCTCTCATTAAAAATCAAACAGGCTTCTCAGATATAGTAATGAAATATAATAAAACAAATACTAACACATACGTGAGACATACTGAACAAACAAACAAAAGGAAAAGAGCCCAAAAGAAGGCACAAGAAACAGAGATCCAGTTGTTATTACACTCAGGAATCTCATAAAACCACTAAACTGGAGGCCATAGTATGTACCCAAAGGGCTTGTAGGATGAAGATATATAATATTTTTGAAAGCCCTGACATGACATTGTAATGCCACTGAATTAATTTTCTGTTAGTCATCTACTGATGTGCAGGTAGCCTGCCCTGAAGAGTTGTTTGTTTTCCCAGTGAGACTCTCTTAAAACTAAATCTTCACTTGCAAGTAATTATCAGTTAGAGATATCTTCTGGGTTAGGGATGGGAGCTTGTGTACACTTCTTTCAGCACAATGATCCATCTGGTGCAAACCCATGGAGACCTTGTGCTTGCTGTCTTAGTCTCCGTGAGGTTATCAAACATGTTGATTTAGAGGGTCTTCTTCTTTTCTTGATGTCCTCCATCCCACTCTTTCTGTCTCCTCTTCCACAGGGTTCTCTGTGTCAGGTATGGGCTCCATCTCACTGAATGGGCCTTAAGTCAAATCTGGTATTAGCTGGTTTACTCCCACAAACTGTGGGCCATCATTGCCCTAGCTTATCTTGGAGGCAGAATATCATTGTAGATCAGATTTGTGGCTGGATTGGTGTTTGTGTTTCTATTTTGGTAACATGCAGAGTACCTTCCTATACCAAAGGCATTAGCACATAGGGGTAAAGTGTCTATATAGGCACCAACTCAACTTCTCCATGTTCAATGATTTTTGTAGGTGCTGTCTTCAAGCAATGGATTTTTACTGTCTGTTTGTGGCAAGCAACCTATACTCTTAGCAACAGCCTGGGTTGCTTAGGGGTTCCCATGGGACACCCTTTGCCAACCTCTAGATGTAACCCAAATCCCAGTACTGGAAGGTTCATTTATTGACAAGAGATGTCCAGCTGGGTCTCAGTCTCCCCCATTATTTGACAATTTCATTTAGCTTTTAATATATTAGGTTTCCATACTACCCCTCAAATGACCCTTAATTCTAGCTGTCTCTTCCAATATTCCCTCCATCATCCCCCCCCCTCATCTCCCCCTACCGACTTGATTATCCCATTCCAGGTCCTCCATCCATTCATAACTATGTGTTCTAGGGCTGGAAAGATGGCTTGGTGGTTAAGAGCACCTGTTGCTCTCCTAGAGGTCCTGAGTTCAATTCCCAGCAGCCACAGGGTGACTTATAACCATTATAATGTAATCTGATGGCCTTTTCTGGCATACAGGTATATATACAGATAGAGCAATGATATACATTAAATAGATAAATAAATAAATAAATCTTGAAAAATCTATTTACTCTATTTCCCTTTCCTAGGAAGTTCTTTTTTAATTTTTATTTATTTATTTATTTTTAATTTACTTAAATTTCAAGTGTTATCCCCTTACCCAGTTTACCCCCTCTTGAAACCCCCATCCCATCCCCCTACCCCTTGCTTATATGAGGTGTTCCACGTGTATGTAAGCTATTATTTTTGTTGTTAGTGAAGACCAGCCTTAGTCCGTAGTGATCTGATAGGAGGCATGGGATTATTTTAATCTTCTTATATCTGTTGAGGCCTGTTTTTTGACTGATTATATGGTCACTTATAGAGAAGGTACCATGACGTGCTGAGAAGGATGTATATTCTTTTGCTTTAGGATGAAATGTTCTATCGAAACCTGTTAAAATCCATTTGGTCCATAACTTCTGTTAGTTTCAATATATCTCTGTTTAGCTTCTGTTTTCATGATCTGTCCATTGTTGAGAGTGGAGTGTTGAAGTCTCCCACTATTATTGTGTTAGGTGCAATGTGTGCTTTGAGCTTTAGTAACGTTTCTTTTATGAATGAGGGTACCCTTGCATCTGGAGCATAGATGTTCAGGGTTGAGTGTTCTTTGTAGATTTTTCCTTTGATGCATATGAAGTGTCTTTCCCTGTTCTGGACCGTCCCACCCTGGATAGTTATCAGAGAGAATGCAGAGATTTCACCTCTGGGTCAGGAATGAGAGCACTCCTGGGAGACCAGCTCTCCCCTGGCAGTACCCATGCACAGAGAGCTGTGGAACAGCCCCGGCTCCCAGGTACAGATGGCAACCAGAAGGATGCTGTCCCATCTGTTCCACTGTTTCTGTGCCCTGTGTGCTCCTGGCTGGCCCCACTTCAGATAGTTAGCAGAGAAAAGTGGAGATCTCACCTTTGGGTCTAGGAGTGAGAGCACTCCTGGGAGACCAGCTCTCTTCTGGCAGAACCTGTGCACAGAGGGCTGTGGAACAGCCTTAGCTCCTGGGTGCAGATGGTGACCAGAAGGCATCATTTTTATTAATATACGACTCCTAGATTATAATTTATTATTTTCAGAATTCTGACTACACTAATAACTATGGTAACTGTAGCTTGACAACTAGAAAATAGACCTAGCTCCTTACCCCAAGGTAATGCACCTTATTTGCTAATTGATAAGTTTGATAACTAGCTAAGACTGCCAGATTTCTTACAGACCTCATGATGAACAATACACAAGTTCAGATGTAAGCTTTCACAGATGTAACCTTCTGTTACTTCCTTACCTAAACTCAGTTTCCAGTGACTCAATGCTTCATATTTCCTCTYCTTGCTATGCCATTGTCCTAACATTAACCAATAGAGTTCTTATAAATTAGCCTAACTCTAATAAAACATTCCACTATATGATCCACTTTTATAATTACAAGTTCAGTTTCCTTTGGTTGCCTTTTAACTATAAACTTAAGTATTTCTCATGCTAAATCTATACTACAGCTATCATAGTTACAAATATGTTTCCCTTTGGTTGTCTTAGGTATTTCT
>BDUI01001555.1:67108-78242 GCA_002335545.1 Apodemus speciosus | reverse complement strand
TTTAAGGGCCTAAGAAGCCACAGACAACTTGAGGTTTCAGTAGCAGGATAAGGAAAATGTGAACGAGTCTGCAGTGATAACAGAAGAAACAGAGGCTGCAGGGAAGCTGAAGACACATCCTGGGTCTGAGGTCAGAGCTACAGACTTGAGTTCAAAGAAGAAATAACAAGGTCCAGGACTAGGCAGATAGACAGCAGGTCCTATGAAGAGGTATACAGGCTGATGCCAGTTGACTGGGCCATATCRGTGGCAGGACTAAATTAAGATGAAGCCCTAGGACAGTCAGGAGTTCTCTACCTTTCCATCTTCAAAACATACACTGGAAGACAAGGTGAAAGCTTTGCAGGAAATTTCCCAGGGGACAATTCTACAATCTTCCTGCAATTTAGACAGCATTGTCTTTGTGCAGGGCAGAGAGCAGATCYGGTCTGATGCTTTGGATGGAAACCCATGTGACAGAATGAACAGAATGTAGGACAATGAACTAAGYTCAGTGGAGGACAAAAACTAACAGAAAAAGCAGTCTTCATCCCCACCCTCCATCTGTAGGTAGGTTGGTCTTGACTTCACAATTGCCAATAAAACAAGGAATTTATTTCCACAGCATAATAGTAACCCAAACYGAGGCATTTGTTGGAGGGCAAAGACAGCATTACTCTATCTTCYGTGGCCATAGGAATAAAACATTTTTGTGCCTATTACCCTGGAATGATAACTTTCTCAATAATGCTGAAGCCATCAACCATTGTCTTTTGAGATCTAGAGTTTCTCATGAGAAATCAGATGAAGGTCTTATAGGGTAGCTGAGATGAAGCTTCTTCCTCTGATCCCCGTAGATGTTCCTCACATGTCCTGGTGTGCATCATACAACACCTCCATGTAAGTGGAGGGAGCCCTTTTTCAAACCTATCTGTCTAAGATTAAAGCAAAAGGAATTGAATGCCTGAGTCCAGGGAATGCCCGAGTAAAAGCCAAGGCACAAAGCCATTAAAGAACTCTTCCTAACTTCCCAAGTAGTAAAAGCCAGTGTCCATAACTAGGGTAGCACAATGCTTCCTGAATCTATCACTATCTGTGTCAGTATTAATCATTACTATTAAGAGTAAAAGGCTTTTCTTTTTTTACATGTGATATGTCCTGTGCTATTTGGCATCTGTACCCTTTGTCCTCTTAGGCAACATCATTTGAGAAGTTAGGAAACCTTTGGATGTGTGGCCTGGCTGGAAGGCAAAATGGGCCCTTAGGAGATGTGGGAGATTGTTGGTGCAGTGAGACCAGTTGCCTCAGACCCTGCTGGGGGTGGAAGCAGCTGAGCCCACCACCATGCTCTGCCTCGCCCTCTGAAAGTCTGTATGGGGCGGTTTTGTGTATCAACTTGACCCAAGTTAGAGCCATCAGAGAGGAAGGAGGCTCAGTTGAGAGAATGCCTCCATGAGATCCAGCTATTGGGCATTTTCTCAACTAGTGATCAATGTAGGAGGGCCCCACCCATGGTGGGTGCTGCCATCCCTGATATGGTAGTCCTGGGTTCTACAAGAAAGCAGGCTGAGCAAGCCATAGGAAGCAAGCCAGTAAGCAGCACTCCCACCCCTCCATGGCCTCTTCATCAGGATTCCAGCCATGCTTGAGTTCCTGTCCTGACTTCCTCCAATAATGGACTATAATCTGGACTGTGCAAGCTAAATAAACCCTTTCCATTCCAACTTGCTTTTTGGTCATGGTGTTTTGTCACAGGAATAGAAATGCTGACTAAGACAAAGCCTGAACCAAAATAGTCTCCACCTCTCTTGAAAAGAGTGAGAGAATGATGATGGKTTTTTGGTGAACTGCGATTGGCACATGTATTCCATGACCTCACAAGCCGCCATTGTGAGAAATCACAGCCCGCTCACAGAAGGCAGCAGCTGGAACAGGGGCATGTGCGCATACTGCAGAGAGGCAGTTGGTTGACTGCAGAACAGTTGAACTCAGACTTTGGTTCTCAGAGAATTTTTTTTTTATTGTCCCTCTTTGGAATGGAACATCTTTGATCCCCACTGATCTGAACATAATGAGTTTGCTTCCTGATGAGTTGGGTTTTGTTGTTGTTGTTGTTGTTGTTGTTGTTATTGGTCTTGTTTTCTTAACCTGGATTTTGAGTTACTGTTTATTGTTTTGGATTTAGTTTGTGCATTTGCTTCAGGTGTTTTTTTTAATTATTAGTATCATGCATTTTCTATTGTTATCTATGCATTTCTCTTTGACATTTTGTATGTTGACTTATTTCTTTATTGTAAAGCTCTTGTTAGTATATATTAGCTGTAAAAAATAAGGACTTCAATTATGTATTGCACTTGGGTCATAATCGCCGGCTTGTTACTACCCCCACCCCCAAGCCTGTCCCTGTAGTGATAAATCCCCCTATCATGTTGAGTTCTCCTTTACCACCCTGCTACTCAGGAGACAAAATACACCCTGGGGCATCTTGAGGGACAGCACATTTCCTTATAGCATCACATTGTCACAGACAGGCTACCATCTTTTTGATGCCTGTAACTAGGAGGTTAAGAAAAAGGAAGTCGGTCTCATGCTTATAGGTAGAGAATAGGAGGTCTGTAGTAGTTAGTCATTGAAGAATTTGAGGGTCTGAGACAAAATGATCTCTGCCTCTCTTGAAGTGAACTAGAAAAAAAGGRCCTTAAAGAAGACTGTGTTTGCTCTCAAATCAAATCTCAAATCCAAGTTAGCACAGAGCTCACCATTCTTGTTACTGCTGCTCTTATTAAGGTCAAAATGTTCTCCTTAAGGTTTGAATGTGAGAGGTCACACCACCTCCTGTCTCCAAATTGCTTGTCTCTTGCAGGTGTGTGTTTAGAGAAGTTATTAAACACCAGGGCAATGGAACCCCACAGGAGGAATTGGGTCATTAGAGGCAATGGGACTTGCCAAAGCCATAAAAACAGCTGCTTCAGACCCATCTTCCCAAGTCTCCAGCCATGCCTTCCCTGTTCTCTGAGATCCCAAGCCACAATAAAACCTGTGTACTATGTGTTGCTGCTTCTTGAGAATTTAGTTATAAAAAGTAATTTAGTCATAAAAAAGGATTTAGCAATAAAAGTAATGGGATGCTTGGAGACAGAAAGTGAAAACATTCTTTTTTGGTTGTGAAGAACCACGATGATTGACTCATTTCTTGCTATAACCTCATTGGCACCATTGTGAGGAAATGTAGACTCCTCCCATTGAAGGCCAGAAAAGGTGGGGAGGGGGAGACACTGGATCTTGCCCTCACACTACAGAGAACCTATTGTTTGGTTGGCTGCAGAGAGGTTGGACTCTGACATTGGTCCTTATAGACTTTGATATTATTGATCTCTTGAAAACAGGCATTGTTGATGTGATTGGACATCCAAAGAGTCAGTTAGTATCCTGGTTTGCTGGTTTTGATTTATATCTCTTAATTGGTTTCTGTATTAATTTGTGGTTTTCCTTGAGTTTCTTGTTTTGTGGACCCATTCAATCTATTCTTAAATAAACACAATTCTTTGACTTTTTTCAATTTAGTTTTTCTGATCTTAAATGTTTCATTAGTGTGATTAAGAAGTAGACAATAAGGAACCTCATCGCGGCATACACGTGACCACATCCCCTGGGCTGTTCTCCCCTAGGCTTTGATGAGCTTACAGTTTGCCTATCCTGATAACTATCTTGCCATAACCCCTCCTTGAAAAAACAAAAACATGCCAGCTGGACCCTAGCATTGGCCCTAATAAACTGCCTTTCCTAATCTTTTGGACCTTGATATGGGCAGGTTTCCTCTTTGTTGGTTGGGTTTTTGTGTTGTTTTTCCTTTTGATTCACACACTCAATTCTTCTGCTTGAAGCTTGTTAAATTTTCTTAGTTGTACCTTTTTTTTTTTTAACAGTTTGTATCTGCCATGGTTTCCTTTGGTTTCATTTTTTTTATTTAAAACCTTACCTGTAAAATAAACAATTTCCCTGTGACCGTTCTATATACTTACATAGTGAACTTGGATCATTATCTGCTCTGTCACGTTGCAGCAGGCCCTGGCATGTGCCTCAAAGCCTCTCGGTCACGTTGCAGCAGGCCCTGGCATGTGCCTCAAAGCCTCTCCTTTTTGTTAAGGTTCCAGCAGAACTTTGCCCATGACTCTCCTTAGGCTCATCTTATCACTGGAACTGGCATGTTGCAGATAAGCAACCCTGAGTCCATTTTACATTTCAGAAAAAGACAATACTTCATTCATCAAAGCTAAGCATGAGTCTTTTCCCTTGACCTCCTTAAATGCTGGTTGTTGACCACTTTGTGTGTGGAGTTATCCTAGGATTCCATGCTGAACCAAACATGAACACCAAACACTATCGCTAGCATGTGTTGAAATTTATCTGAACTACAAAGTAATCTCATAACAGATGTCCATGTGAATATTCAAGGATACTGGCACATGTGTGTGCATGTGCATGTGTGCATGTGTGTGTGCGCGCGCGTGTGTATGTGTGTGTATGTGTGTGTGCCTGTGTGCAAATGGTTGTTATCCCTTTGGAGAAGCAGATTGAGCATTCTTCATGACACCTTACAGCCAGTAGGTAAGATCCATCAATTCGTTGGTCTAGACTCTCTTTGTTAGAGGAGATTTTATCACTTCTTTCCATCTTGCCCATATATTGATCTCTTCTTATGTTTTGCAACACTCTGAATTTATCATCATGTCTATGGGCTAGCAGTGTGAAGGCAGCAGGTGGTTAATATTAGATAACCTATTAATTTTGGTGTCTGTTTGTGAAGTGAAAAATACCTTTCTTTCAGGATTGTCAACACTCTAAAGTACAAGTTTGCCTCATAGCCCTTAGGGTTCCAATGTTTTCTAACTTGTCTCTTCTGTGTCTCTCATTTTAATAATTTGTGTCTTCCGAGTGATTAATGGCAAGGGTTTGTCAGATTTGTTTGTTCTATCAAATTTCCAGGTCTTTGTTTCTTTGATCTTAAATATGTCTCTGCATATTTCCAGCTCTAATCTTTTTTATGCTTTGCATAACTGCTTTGGGGTTTGGGTTAGCTTTTGTTGTTTTGATCTCTGAACACAGATGCACCATTAGGATGCTTGAAATAGCTGTGATTTTTATGATATAGAAACTGATAGCTCATTTTTTGATTGGGTTGTTTGATTTTTTGGTGATTATCTTCTTGAGTTATTTATAAATTTGGGTATTAGCCTTCTATTGGATGTGGAGTTAGTGACTTTTTTCCCAATATGTAGGTTGCTGATTTGTCTTATTGGCTATTCTCTTTGCCTTAAAGAAGCTTTCCAGTTTCATGAGGTCCCATTAATCAATTCTTGATCTTAGAGCATGAGCCATTGGAGTTCTGTTTAGGAAGTTTCCCTCTGTGCCAATGAGATTGAAGCTCTTTCCTACTTTCTCTTCTATTAGATTCAGTGTATCAGGTTTATATTGAGGTCCTTGATCCACTTGGACTTGAGCTTTGTATAAGGTGACAAATATGGGTCTATTTTCATTTTTTCTACATACAGACAGCTAGTTAGACCAGCACCATTTATTGAAGATGCTTTCTTTTTTCCATTGTATATTTTTTGGATTCTTTGTCAAAGATCAAGTGTCTGTAAGTGTGTGGATTTTTTTTCTGGGTCTTCAATTCTATTCCATTGATCAACATGCCTTTCTCTGTACCAATACCATGCAGTTTTTATTACAATTGCTCTGTAGTAAAGCTTGAGGTCAGGGATGGTGATTCCCCCAGCTGTTCTTTTATTGTTAAGAATTGTTTTCAATATTCTGGGTTTTTTGTCTTTCCAGATGAATTTGGAATTGCTCTTTCCATATCTTTGAAAAATTGTGTTGGGATTTTGATAGGGATTTCATTGAATCTATAGATTGCCTTTAGAAGGATGGGCATTTTTACTATGTTAATTCTGCCAATCCATGAACATGGGAGATCTCTCCACTTTCTGAGATCTTCTATTTTTTTCTTGAGAGTCTCAAAGTTATTGTCATACAGGTGTTTCACTTGTTTGGTTAGAGTTACCTTAAAATATTTTATATTATTTGTGGCTATTGTGAAGGGAGTTGTTTCCCTAACTTCTTTCTCAGCCCCTTTACCATTTGTATAAAAGAAGGCTACTGATTTATTTGAGTTGATTTTGTATCTAGCCACTTTGCTGAAGTTGTTTATCAATTGGAGAAATTCTCTGGTAGAATTTTGGGGGTTTCATATGTATACTATCATCTGCAAATAGTGATACCTTTATTTCTTCTTTGCCAATTTGTATCCCCTTGATCTCTTTTTGTTGTCTTATTGTTCTAGCAAGCACTTTGAGTACTATATAGAATAGATATGGGTAGAGTGGGCATCCTGGTCTTGTCCCTGATTTCAGTGGGATTACAGGGATGGAAATGGAGAGGATCCTGAGGAAAAGAAGGTCAAGAGATATGTCCAAAGTAGGATCCAGCTCAAGGGGATGTCCCAAGACCTGACACTATTACTGAGGCTATGGAGCACTCATAAAAAGGGACCTAACATGACCATACTCCGGAAGACACAACAGCTGAAAGAGTCAGATGCAGATATTTGCACACAAGCAATGGACAGAAGCTGCTGACCCCTGTTGTTGAGCTAGGGAAGGCTGAAAGAAGCTGAAGAGAAGGGCAACCCTGTAGGTGGACTAGCAGTCTCAATTAATCTAGAACCACGAGATCCCTCAAACACTGGACCACCAAATAGGAAGCATACATGAGCTGATATGAGGCCCCCAACACACATACAGTAGAGGGCTATTGGGTCTTTGTTCATTCAGAGATGACGCACCTAACCATCAAGAGACTAGAGACCCCAGGGAGTTTAGAGGTCATGTTGGGGTTATGGGTGGGGACATCCACATGGAGACAGGGTGTGGGGAGGAGGTATGGGATGTGGAACAGTCAGAGGGTGGACGGGGGTGTGGGTGGCAAAAAAAATGGAGTCTAAACACATAAATAAATTTTAAAAAGCAACTGATAGCCATAAACTTGTCTCCTAGACCTGCTTTTGGGTTTTCTTGCTTCTTTTTTCCTAGCATCTTGTAGTTGTGTCATTCCCCAACTAAGGGGTTGAGAAATTGGAGATTGAATTTCCATGCATGGATCTCTGATGCAAATTTGCCACCAGTATTCAGAGAAAGACATTCCAGGTGATCCATCTCCACCATTGTAGACGCTATGTGTTTCTTGAGCTATAGCCAATGTAGCTGAAGAAAGGAGACACGCCATCTAGGTAAGGGACAACAAGGCATGAAAAATGGAGTACCAAGGGAAACCAACATTCACTTGTGAATTTGATCTTTCCTTTTTCAAGGCCTTTTTCCACCAACAGGCTGCATCCATTTATAAAGGATATGAACCATAAGATGTGTGTGACCCTAGAAGGAGATTTCCCACTGAATCCCACGGGATTYTGGTGAAGTTGAGCCAGAAACAGACAGCAGAGGATGTGACTAGGGGCTGGGAACAGAGGGAGGAAAGAGGGAAGAGGCCTTGGTAAAAGGGATCACAGGGTCAGAAGGGAGGACTTGGAATAGCAGGGCTAGGGTACAACAGGGCTATGGTACTGCTGAGTATCTCAGTGTTAAGTCCTACCTATGTCAAAGTCACTATGAGGCCTTTGCTTGTGTCTCCATTCAAGAACTGAAGAACAGGCCTGGGTCCCTGGTTCTTAAACCATAGTTCTGTATTTCCCTGGTGTAGTCAAACAGGCACAGAAGTAAACTAGGTCAGAAACTGAGGAGGCCGTGTACTCTGAAATCTGTTGTAACCTGTGAGACATCCCCAGCAACCAGAGTACAAGCTTCTACTCCTCCTACTTCTGAAGAATGTAAGCTATCATCTCCCACTGCATAAGTTCATAGTTTCCCCAGCACTAGTGGGAGATGAGAGGGGAGGGGAGGAAGAAAGAAGGAAAGGTGTAAGATAAGAGAGGGAGGAGAAAAGGACAAAAAGCTGAGTGAAGGAGGAGAGTTCRTCCATAGGAAATTTCAGTGAAGGATCTGAGAAGAAAGTAATGAGCATGCAGCGTGGAGACAGGGGCCATGGGTAAGCAGGAACAGAAATAATCTTCTCCTAGACAGGAGAGTTATAGGGTGCATGGGCACTCAGAAAAAGAAGAGTGTGTCTTCTTGGTGGGTTCCAGCTTGTACCAACTGGTAACAATTGGATGCTGTCTGGGAAATCTGTTCCTGTCTTGAGGTACTGAGGCAGGGAGTGACTGTAGAGAAGAGAAACCACATTCATCCCAGAAGCCTCTTCCTCTTTCTGCTTTATCCAATTTTGGACTGATCTTGTACCATCTGTGACTTTCATCTTTTCCAGGCCCTGCAGATCTGTTCCCCCATGCCAGCATTTACACAGATATAAATTTCATGTCCAAATGGGGAAATTCCTTGACTTTGACTAAAGTTACAAGACTGTTCTGTTTATTGTAGATAGGTTGGTAGGACTTGAGAGGGCTATAGAACATCATGGCCCCAACAAGACCAGCATCCTTGGAACTACTTATGGCCAGTGTCCACCTTAGGGTCAAGATTAAGGAAACCTTAATTGTCATGAACCTGATGGGGGGAACACTTCTGGGGTTAGCTTTGGCTGACTTCTTGCTTGTGTTAATCATGAATGAGTCTGCAGACATCTTTGTTTTTAATTAAGACGTGTACATTATACCCTGCCAAGCTCCTCCACTGACACATACATCCTTGAGAGACTGTCTTAGCCTGAAGGAAATGGCCTTAATCAAACAGATACTGTGAACCATAAACTCACCATGTAAGGAGYTGTGGCCATTGTTCATCTTCTTGCAATTGGTCATGCTTTGTGTTGCTTCCCTTTAAAAGACACTGAGAAAATACACTTGCTGCTGGCATGGTATTAACCAATGGCCCTCCCATATCTGTCTATTGAATCTTCTTTCTGCCTCTCCTATAATCATCCTCACTCACCCAGTCATGGTTTCCATGTTGGCTGACAGGCTGGCCCCGGCAGCTGTGGATATCAGCAAGTGGTATAATGTGGAACCTTGCTGATTAGGAATCTGCTATGTTTACCTTACTAACTTCCAGGTAAGGAGCATCTTTCTGAGTCAGCAATGACTGCACAACTGACAGGAAATACAGGGGTACAATATTGGGAATCCCTCAACTCATTCAGTTTCAGTCCTCTGACTATCTACTTGTGGTGCAAGATGAGTCTCTGAAGCCTGGACTTAATGTAACACCAACATATCTGAGTTTTCTCTGCAGACAGCTGACTGTAGTCAATGAGAATATGGTCATTTGTGACAGCCTATCAGTTTGCATAGAATTCTCATTCTTGGCCACATCTTACACCTATAGCCACGACCAAATTGATACAGCAGTCTGCTCTACCCAGCCCTCATAACAGTCATAGTATAATAGCTCACCATAAGAAGGACTTGGATCTTGGTTCTGTGATGCCCTGGACCATCATCCTTCCACCCTCCACTTACTGATGAGGCCCATTCCTTCTGTTGTAATTTATAATCTATGGCCAGGTCAAAATATCATGATCAGGGTAATTTATAAGGGAAAACATCAAATTTTGTGGCTCCCAGTCAAGAAAATTAGAGTCTGTGAGCATCATTGAGGAGATCATGGTAACAAGCAGGCAGGTGTGAGTCTAAAGATGTGCTGAGAGCTCATCACTGATGGGGGGGAGAGAGGGAGAGAGAGGGAGAGATAGAGAAAGAGAGAGGGGAGAACTCACTCACTTTGAATAGCTTTTTCTCAATTGGCTCACCCCCACTAACACCTCCTCCAAGCAGGAAATACCTCCTAATCCTTCCCAAACAGCTTCACCAAAAGGGGATCAAAGTATCAATCTCATATATGTCCAAGGGAGTCGTTCACATCCAGCTCCCCATATTGTGTGAAGATTGGAAGAGAACACCCTTAGGGGAGCATCACACTAGCTTCTGATGGTGACTTCTCACCCTTTGTGCTCTGCTGGCATTTCAGAGAGCACAGCTATCTCCCATGTCACGTCTCATGTAGACACTTCAGAAAACCTCCCCCAAGAATTGCAGACTTGTCCCTCTATGAACATCTTAGGACCGAGTTCTCAATCTTCCTAATGCTGTGACCCTCTAATACAGTTCCTCATGTTGTGGTAAACCCCAACTGTAAAATTATTTTTGTTGCTACTTCATAATTCTAATGTTGTAATTGTTATGAATCATAATATAAATATCTGTATTTTCCAATGGACTTAAGTGACCTCTGTGAAAGGGTCACTGCACCCCCAAGGGCACCACAACCCACAGGCTGAGGAATACACACTGTCTTAGGAAGGTATGAAAAGAGATTCTTGTGCTCCAGTTTCTCCCCTAAGAAGGGATTTTGTGTATCTGCTCTAATAGAGAACACATGGTTGGTTCCCCACTTCCATGCTGGATACACCCACTCATATCCACCTCACAGTCTCAAAAGGGGATAAATCATGAGCCTAATTATGTCTCAGGAAAAAAAAAGTCCACTGGGCAGTGGTGGCGCACGCCTGTAATCCCAGCACTTGGGAGGCAGAGGCAAGAGGATTTCTGAGTTCGAGGTCATCCTGGTCTACAGAGTGAGTTCCAGGACAGCCAGGGCTATACAGAGAAACCCTGTCTTGAAAAAAACCAAAAAGAAAAAGAAAAAAAGGAAAAAAAGACCAAGCACACCTCACAATTCTCACTGAGAGGCAGAACACACAGARTCAGTGTCCTGCCATATATGACAATCAAAGTCTGACCATGGTACAGCCAGTCAATCATCCCATGCTATAGTCCTTTGGCAATGGCTTCAAACAGGTGGGACATTCAGTGTCAATGTCTTCCAGCCCCTAACTTTTCCAGACACAGTATGCAGGTGTGAACATTTGTTATGGCCCAGTGCAGTGCACCATGGTGTTTAGGGAGTGTTCTGTCAATGAGCAGCTTGCCTAGGGAAAGCCTACTAAGCAAGCAGTGGAAGGTTTTCAGAGCCTGGCTCGCAAGGATCTAGAACATGGATGTGGAAGAGATGATAAAGGTAGGATGAATACAGTTATCAATTTTCCGTCACGGTGAGTAGTATGTGGCACATGGATACTTAGTCTG
>BDUI01001554.1:150765-164133 GCA_002335545.1 Apodemus speciosus | reverse complement strand
AAACCCTGTCTCAAAAAAAACCAAAAAAAAAAAAAAAAGAATTGAAGACCCCAAATTAAACCCACACAGCTATGGTCATCTGATCTTTGACAAAAAAGTCAAAACCATCTAGTGGAAAAAAGATAGTATATTCAACAACTGGTGCTTGTTCTAGTGGTGTTGTGAATGTAGAAGAATGCAAATTGATCTATTCTTAACTCCTTGTCCAAAGCTCAAGTCCAAGTGGATCAAGTACCTCCACATAAAACCAGAAATACTGTATCTAACAGAAGAGAAAGTGGAAAAGAGCCTCAAACACATTAGCACAGGAGAAAATTTCCTGAACAGAACACCAGTCAATGGCTCAGGCTCTAAGATCAAAAAATGACAAATAGGACCTCATAAATTGAAATGGTTCTGTAAGGCAAAGGACACTGTCAATAGGACAAAACTGGCAACCTACAGATTGGGAAAAGATTCTTACCAATACTACATCCAATAGAGGGCTAATATCCAACATATACATCCAATAGTGGGCTAATATCCATCATATACAACATATCTAGATGTTAGGCTCCAGAGAACCAAATAACTCTATTAAAAATGGGGAACAGGGCTAAACATAGCATTCTCAACTGAGGAAACTGAAATGGCAGAGAAACACATAAAGAAATGTTTAAAGTCCTTAGTCATCAGGGAAAAGCAAATCAAAACAACCATGAGATTCCATCTCACATCAGTCAGAATGGCTAAGATGAAAAACTCAGGGGACAGCAGATGCTGCAGAGGATATGGAGAAAGAGGAACACTCTTCCATTGCTGGTGGGATGGCAAGGTGGTAAAACCACTCTGGAAATCAGTTTGGTGGTTCCTCAGAAAACTGGACATTGTAAGACTTGAGGACACAGCTATACCACTCCTGGGCATATACCCAACAAGTGCTCCAACATGTAATAAGGACAAATACTCCACTATGTTCATAGCAGCYTTATGTATAATAGCCAGAAGTTGGAAACAAGCCAGCTTTGGATAATAATTTGGATGGATAATTTCTGTATCCATCCTCAACAGAAGGATGGATACAGAAATTGTGGTATATTTACACAATAGAGTACTACTCAGCTATTAAAAACAATGACTTTATGAAACTAGCAGGCAAATGGATGGAACCAGAAAATATCCTGAGTGAGGTAACCCAGACACAAAAGAACACACATGGTATGTACTCACTGATAAGTGAATATTAGCCCAAATGCTCAGAATACCCACAATACAACTCACAGACCATATAAAGCTTAAGAAGGAGGAAGACCAAAGTGTGGATGCTTCAATCCTACTTAGAAGGGGGAACAAAATAATCACAGGAAGTAGAGGGAGGTACCTTGAAGGGAGAGAGGGGGGAGGGAATAAGGGGATAGGTTCATTTATGGGAAGAGACAGGATATTGAATAGAGGTATGTAGCAATCGGGGATGGGGAACTGGTGGTAGCCACTAGAAAATCCCAGATGTCAGGAAAGCAAGAGACTCTCTGGATCCAAATGGGCTGTTATTAGCCAAAATACCCAACAAAGGGGAGATAGAACCTGTAGAGACCACCTCCAGTAGATAGGCATTGCCCCCAGATGAGGGATGGGGCCACCCAACCATCCCAAAAATTTTAACCCAGGATTCTTCCTGTCTAAAGGGGCAAAAAATGGAGCGGAGACTGAAGGAAAGGCCATCCAGAGACTGCCCCACCTAGGGATTCATCCCATCTGGAGTCACCAAAACCTGACACTATTGCTGATGACAAGAAGTACTTGCTGACAGGAGCCTGGTATAGCTGTTCCCTGAGAGGCTCTGCCAGCAACTGACTAATACAGATGCAGATATAGCCAACCAATCTGACTGAGTCCTAGGACCCCAGTGGAAGAGTTAGGGGAAGGAGTGAAGGAGCAGAAGTGGAATGCAACCCCATAGGAAGAACAACAATATCAATTAATTGGACCACCCAGAGCTCCCAGGGACTAAACCATGAACCAAGGAGTATACATAGAGGACCCATGGCTCCAGCCACATATGTAGCAGAGGATGGCTTATCTGCCATCAATGGAAGAGGAGGCCCTTGGTCCTGTGGAGGTTTGATGCCCCAGCATAGGGAGATGTGGGACGGGCAGGAGGGAGTGGGTGAGTGGGTGGGGGAGCACCCTCATACAGGCAAAGGGAAGGGGAGAGAGAAGGATGGCATGTGGGGCTTTGTGGAGGGGTAATGGGAAGGTGGACAACATTTGAAATGTAAATAAATAAAATAACCAATTTTTAAAAAGGAAGAAAAATGATTCCTATAGCCTAGCACAGTGGTACATGCCTTAAATCCCACACTAGGGAGGCAGAGGCCGTTCCAGGACAGCCAGGGCTACATAATGAAACCCTGTCTCAAAATACCAAACAGCTAAAACAATAACAAACAAAACAAAAAGACCTCTACAAGGAAAACTTGAAGATGGATAGAATGCCTGTACTCATGAATTGATAGAATTGATTTTGTGAAAATAGCTATGTCTCTAAGACCAATCGATAGACTCAATGCAATCCCCCATGCAAATTCTCAAAATATTCTGCACACAACTAGAAAAAATCCTAGAATTCATATAAATGCAAAACCACTGTGTAGCTAGTAAAATCCTTAGCAGAAAGAGTAATATTACAGGCATCAAAATGGTTGCCCTTAAATTACAGTGTAGAAATAAATCCATACAGCTAGAATCCATTATTTTTACTTTTTAAAATTTATTTATTTACTTTACATCCAGATTGCAGCTTCTCCTCCCCCTCTCCTCCCAGTCTCCTTCCTTCTTCACTCCTCTCCCCCAACCCCCTCTCCCTTTCTCCTCAGAGAAGGGGCATCCTCCCCTGATATCAACCCATCTTGGCACATCAAGTTGTAATAGGACTAGGTGCCTCTTCCACTGAGGCTAGTCTAGGCAGCCCAGTTAGGGGAAAGGGATCCAAAGGCAGGCAACAGAATCAGAAACAGCCTCTGAGCCAGTCATTAGAAGTGAAGACTGAAGACCAAGCTGCACATGTGTTACATATGTGTAGGAGTCCTAGAGCCATTCAATGCATGCTCTTCGGTTGGTGGTTCAGGCTGTGTGAGCCCCTATGGGCCCAAGTTAGTCAATTCAGTAGGTTTTCTTGTGTCCTTGACCTTCTGGCTCTTCCAATCTTTCCTYTCCCCTATCCCCTTCTAGAAGATTTCCTGGGCTCTGCCTAATGTTTGGCTATGGGTCTCTGCATCTCTTTCCATCAGCTTCTGGGCAAAGCCTCTTAGAGGTAAGTTATGTTAGGCTCTTGTCTGCAGGTATAGGACAGTATTATCAATAGTGCCAGGGGTGGGCTCTCTTTCACAGCATGGGTTTCAAGTTGGGTCAGTCATTGTTTGGACATTCCCTCGATTTCTGCTCCATCTTTATCCCTGAATATCTTGTGGGTAGAAGGTTTTGTGGGTGGGTTGGTGTCTCCATCCCTCCATTAGATGTCTTGCCTGGTTACTGGAGGTAGCTGTTTCAGGTTCCATGTCCCCTATTGCTAGGAGTCTTAGCTAGGGTCACCCTCCTAAGTTTCCGGGAGTTTCCCTTGTCCTAGGTTTCTAGTTCTTCATAGTGATGGCCCCCTCCACCAATCCCAGTTCTCCCAGTTTTCCTTCCCTTTGTCCTCCCCCACTTGATATTTCCTGTTCCCCTCCCTACCCCCTCTCCTACCCAGTTGCCACAGTCCATCCACTACCAATGTCTATTTTATCTCTCCTTCTCAGTGAGATTCAAGCATCCTCTTTTAGGTCCTCCTTGTTGCTTAGCTTCTTTGAGTGTGTGGATTGTAGCATGGTTATCCTGCACTTTATGGCTAATATCCACTCATAAGTAAGTATATACTGTGTCTGTTTTTATGAGCCTGGGTTATCTCATTCAGGATGATATTTCCTAATAACATCCATTTGCCTGCAAATTTCACGATGTCCTTGTTTTGATAGCTGTGTAATACAACTGTTTAAATATACCACATTTTCTTTGCCCATTTTTTGGTTGAGGCACATGTAGGTTGTTTCCAGTTTCTGGCTATTATAAGTAATCCCGCTATGAACATAGTGGGCAAATGTCCTTGTGGTATACAGTGGAGCATTTTGGGGGCATATGTCCAGTAGTGGTATAACTGGGCCTTGAGGAGGAACTATTCTGAATTTTCTGAGAAACCACCAAATTGATTTCCAAAGTGGTTGCACAAGTTTTCACTCTCAGCAGTAATGGAGAAATATTTCCCTTGTTCCATATCCTTACCAGTATGAGCTAGCATCTTTGATCCACTTGGACTTGAGTTTTGTGCAGGATGATAAATATGGATCTATCTGCATTCTTCTACATGCGGCGATCCAGTTAGACCAATGTCATTTGTTGAAGCTGCTTTCTTTTTTCTATTGTATAATTTTGACCCCTTTGTAAAAAAAAAAATCTAGTGTCTATAAGTGTGTGGGTTTATCATATTCAATTTTATTCATCAATCTGTCTGTTTTTATGCCAGTGTCATGTAGTTTTTAAAAATCAGGGATGTTGATACCTCCAGTTCTTTTATTATACAGGACTGCTTTGGCTATGCTGGCCTTTTTGTTTAGTTGTTTTTTGTTTTTGTTTTGTTTTCCATATGAGGTCGAGTATTGGTCTTTCAAGGTCTGTAAATAATTGTGTTGTAATTTTGATGGGAATTGCACGGAATCTGTAGATTGCTTTTGGAAGTAGGGCCATTTTCACCATGTTAATCTTACTGATCCATGAGCATGGGAGATCTTTCCATCTTCTGATATCCTCTTCAATTTATTTCTTCAAAGACTTTAAGTTTTTGTTATATAGGACTTTCACTTGCTTGGCTAGAGTTACATCAAGATATTTTATATTATTTGTGATGATTGTGAAGGGTGTTGTTTCCCCAATTTCTTTCTCAGACCATTTATAGTATGTATAGTGGGGGGAGGTTACTGATTTTTTTAGTTAATTACACACTGCAAAAGGATGGGTTCTTCAAAGAATGTTGCTGGGAAAGCTGGATAGCTACATGTAAAAGAATAAAAATAGATCCCCATTTTTTAACCCTGTTAAAAAATCAATTTAAAGTAGATCAAAGGAATAATGTAAGACATGAAAATCTGTAAGTGCTAGAGGAAAACACTTAGAATATCTGCATAGGCATAGACGAGGACTTCCTGAAAAGGATTCCAATAGCAAAGAAAATAATACCAAGAACTGACAGATGGGATTTCATGAAATTAAAAATGTGTATAACAAAGGAATCAATCACCAGGGGGAAGAAACAGTCTACAGAGTGAGAGAAAAATATTTTCTAAGTATGTATCAGACCAGAGATTAATATTTAGAATTTATAACAAACTTAGAAAATTAAACATCTGCACCTAACCCTCAAGACACTGGAGACCCCAGGGAGTTTAGAGGTCTAGTGGGGTTGGGGTGGGGGTGGGGACATCCTCGTGGACACAGGGGGCAGGGAGGAGTTATGGGATGTGGTAAGGGGGTGGACCGGGAGAGGAATAAAATCTGGAGTTTAAAAGAAAGAAAGAAAGAAAGAAAGAAAGAAAGAAAGAAAGAAAGAAAGAAAGAAAGAAAGAAAGTTTCACACACATACGTATAAAGAAAATTAAACATCAAAAATTACAAATCATGCTATCACTAAATGGGCCTGAAAATTTAATACATAGTTGTCAAACCAAATACAATTGTAGCAAACATTTAAATCCCGGTCCAGGGTTTCTATCCCTCCTTAAACCAATTAGTTCCCAAATGAAAGACACTCTCACATTCTTTATATTTATAATAAGCCTTAAGCTGCACAAGAGCTGGACAGCTGCCTACCTTCCATGCTGTTAGAATATATTTTCCTATCAATAACTCTGAGTTATTACTATGCTTTATCTGGGCTGCTCTTCGCTCCAGTCAGACAGCCCTCAGGGCCATAAACTCCTGACTCTTAACCACTCTTAACCAATGGCTGCTTCTCCTTCCTCCTCTCCTGCACCTTCTTGCTCCTCATAGTCCTCCTCTCCCCTCAAGCCCTCAAAACCTAAACAACACCTATCTCTTTTCTGCCCAGCTATTGGCTGTCAGCATCTTTATTCACCAACCAGAACTAACTTGGGGGCAGGGTCACAGAGAGTAGGTGCAGACTCCAGGTCTTGGGGGCCTGCACTTACCATTACAATAGACAGTAAGAGACAAAACCTCAACATACAATGATCAATCAATATTTTCAAAAGTGCTCGAACATTTGACCCTCCCAGGAAATGCAAACTAAAACCACTTTGTGAGTCCATCTGACTCCAGTCAGAATGGTTATCATCAAGGAAGTAAATAGCAGCAAATGCTTGCAAGGATTCTGGGGAAACATCACTGATTGGGATATAAGCCATTCCTTAAAATGGAGGAATAGAAATCTGAGATGGGAATGTCTATCCTAGTTTCCTCAGATCCAGGCTTGAATAAAATCTGTCTGCTCTACTAATCTCTTTCTTGTGGTTTTCAGGAAAGCAACAGGAAGCAGAAGTTACAAATTTTGTCAACAGTTTTAGTGAGCTTCAGCCAGGACAAGAACCCCAGAAGTTTAGGTGACACCAGCCTTCTAGATGTCCACAAAAGACTGCTTTAGACAGTGACTAAAGAAGCTATCCATCAAGAGTCAGCATGATGGATAAGATCCTGAAGGAATCCTGGCATTTGTCATGACAAGTAGCTATCCAGGATCTTCCTGTTTCTCTAGGCACAACACTACCTTCATGTACTACATCTCAGAAAGAGTGATTTTGTTGGTCTGTTTGTCTGTCGTCTGTCTGAAGAACTCATCTACCATGGCTTGGGTCTCTAGATGATTACTTTTCCCCAATATACTCAATCTTGACATTTTGTGCACTGGTCTCTAGATTTGGGGTTAATAATTTTCTCCAGTTTTGAGACAATGCTACCATTTGGACTCTCCTGGGTCACTAAGCACCAATTTGTATGAGGTAAGTCATCTCCATTGTCTACAGCATGCACAGCCATTTTCTTGGRTTTGTGATTACTACTGCCATGGGAGAAAGATTCAGAGAGCTAAAATTCCCAGGAAACGTGTTTTCATTTCAATTTGAGTCAGTGTTTAGAAGATCTCTATAATAATCTGGGTAAGCATGGGAATACTGTCTGCCTTGTCCTCTTATGAACCAAGGTGAAATAGAAATTAATATATTCATTTTTGTGTGTCATTTCTGCTCTTAGTTCTTTAGTCTATGCTTTTGAACCTATCTTACTACACACTAAAATTACAACATTTAACACATCTCATTTAAACAACTAAAGGAAGAGAATTACGCCAGAATCAGAAAGATAAACATTACATTCATCTCATAGGAAATATTTACATTTAACAGTATATCTATCATTTTATGCCTACATATGACATCAAAATCAAAGGGAGCAAAATCAAAGGGAGCAGGGGCCAACAGGAGGTAGGACAAAAGAGATATCCAATGTTTTCTCGCATATGTAGAATCTATATGCATGTAGAATATATGCATATACAGATTACATATGTATATATGCATATACAAGAYATGAAAAGAGACAGATTACTTGGACAAGAGGAAGGAGACCAACAGGAGAGGCAAGGAAAAGGGGGAACAAGGAAAACTAATAGAAAACTGAATATGAACAATAAAGATATGTATTTATGAAATGTCACACTTAAATTTAATACTTTGTATACTAACCAAAAATTAATGATCAAAATACCTAAAAATACAACTAACATACAATTCAGCATTACCACACTTAGGTATATACCAGAAAGAATCTATGTTGGCATACCATAAACTCGTGCATTCATGTTAGCTGTAGCATTTTTCATAATAGTCAAAACATGGAATTAGCCTACATGCCTATGAACAGATGAAATAATAAAGAAAATGTGGTACATATGCTCTCTCTCTCTCACACACACACACACACACACATACACACACACACACACACACACACACCACAATGGAGTTTTGTTTAACCATAAAAATTAATCAGATTCTGTAATTTGCAGGAAACAATTTTACAACTGGAGATCATCATGTTAGGTAAAATAAACCAGACCCAGAAAGAAAATTAGCACATGTGTTCTTGCCTATGACAACTCTAGAATTAAAAAATACAAAGATAGCTACATGAGAGTAGGAAAATCTACGTGAAAGTAGAAGGGAAGGGAGAAGGGTTTTAAAGGGATCAAAAGGCAAGGGAATAGGTGGTGATGGGAGAGAAAGCAAATATCACACATATATATATATATCATGTGTGTGTCATACATAGCATATATAGATGACATAAAAGCAGAAGAGGGACTTTTGCAGGCAAGGAAGGGGACAAGCAAGAGGGAGAACAACAGAGTATAAGGTAGGTGATTACATATTTATTATAGATACATATGAAGATTTTATAATGAAACTCATTTTGTATGCTAAGTAAGACATTTTAAGATAGAAAATGAAGGCACATTTTGAAGAAAATGGGAAACAACTGGAATAGTCATTTTCGTTTTTAATATTTCCTTTATTTTTTGAGATCATAATTACATCACTTCCTTCTTTCCTTTGCTTCCTACAAACCCTCCCATACACTCTATTCTTTGCTCTCTTTCAAATTCATGGTCTCCATTTTTCATTAATTACAGTTACATATATATGTGTGCATGTGTATTCCTAAATACATAATAAATAGAACCTGCTCAGTCTATATAGATATTTCCCAAATAAGACACAAAAATGGTCAAGAACATAAAATATGTTCAACATGCTTACTCATTTAAGAAATACAAATCAAACTACAAAACAATGCCACATTACACTACATCAAGGTGTAATTGTTTTCTAATGGAAAAATGATATTGATATTGTTATTAGAAATGTATATGTTCAGCCATGTTGAAAAATAGTTCACAGGTTTCTCAAAAAGTTACCATATAGTTCAATCATTCCCATCCTTCTCTCTGGTATATAAAGAATTATTTCCATATAAATGTTCACAGTAGCAATGTTTGGAACAGAAGAAAAGGTGAAACATCCAAAATGTCCTTGATCAGATGTATAGACAAACTCTGGCAAAGACATAGAATAGAATATCAGTAATCTATTAAAGGAATAGTATACTGTTAGATGCTGCAATGTAGTTGGATCTTGGAAACATAATGCTAATTTAAAGAATCCAGATACAAAAGGACATACACACAAGCACAGACACACAGACAAACACATACATTATAGAATAGGCAAATACAGAGCTAGAATATAGATGAGTGGTTGACAGGGACTAGAGGTGAAGGGAACAGGAAGTTACATCTTTCTTTAACTTTTTGAGAATTTCATACATGCATACAAGGTGTTTTGACCAATTTACTCCTCATACTTTTCCTTAACTAGTCCCAGATATATCCTCACCATTCCCAACTTCTTATCATTTTATTAAATAACCCACTGAATTTAATTTGTGCTATCTATACCCTCACTGGTGTGGTGAGAATACCCACTAGTGGGTACTGAGCAAGTATTTGTGGTATGAATAAATAATCACACGATTAAGATGCACATGAAAATAACTGAAGTTGGAAGAGATTAGATGACCTGCCCTAGATCTCCTGGCTTGTAAAAGCAGAATTAATCTAAAAAAAAAAATTACAGCCTAACTGATATATCTACAACATAATTCCTGCACCTATGGCCCAGATATCATTATAGAAGATGGAGTGGAAAGTTAGGAAGAGCCAGAGAACAGGAAGTTTGTTGTGAGATTGTGTCATCTAGAAATGTCAGGGAGGGTACAACCATGCAGGCAATAAAACTGCCTAAATAAAACCTGAACAAGGATGACAACAGTAGATGTGCTAGTATGCAAGGCGGAAATCTCATGGGGCCTCAACCCAGACAAAGAAGTACAATGCAACTAAGGAATGCTGAGAGCAGGAGAAGTAGTTTTCCCAAGGAAGAGTTCACCAATGGTTATCCAATAGCAAGTGGTCAGCCCTATACACATACAACTACATGATACAGTCTGAGCAGGCTGTACTTCTTTATTTACAAATGTGAGTGTGGCTGTGTGTATATTACAATAATTAAAGAAAAAAACCACAAATTTGAGACAGAGCAAGAGGATACATGGGAGGCGTTGGAGGGAGGAAAGGGAAAGAGGAAATGGTGGGATTATTTTGTAATTAAAAATATTATAAAAATAAAAATATAAGTACAAAAGTATCACCTTTAGTATCATCTGATATTATAGCCTGATATTCTGGAGAGATGAGGTTCTCTTTAGAAAGAAAGTTAGCTTTTTAATTTTACCTTTTAAGTCATAGCAAACCCCTAATTTATTGCTTTTGTTACATTGATAAAGGCATGGCTTTGTTATCAGGCAGGCTTGACTTTCTAGTTCTCAGTGCTATACTAAATGTAACATTAGAAAATTTGCTTCATCTGAAATCCAGGTTGCACATTTGTTAACAGATTATACAAATAGGGCCAGCAAGAGGGCTCAATGTGTAAGGGCATCTGCCAGCAGGTCTTAGTGTCTTTGAGTCCAATCCCCAGAACTCTTATGATAGAAGGAAATAACCAATTCCTATGCTTCCTCTAACCTCCACAACATGTGGAGGCACATACTTCCAAATACCACACACACACACACACACACACACACACACACACACACACACAACTTTAGAAAACATTAAGGCTGTAAAATGAAGATGGCATCATAGAATGGGAGAGCCAGAAACAGAAGTCAAGGCCACTTATTTTACTGATTTTGATTTTTTTGAGATGGGTTCTGCCTATAATAAAGAGGTTTGTTTTGAACTCCTAGGCTCAAGTGACCCCACTGTCTCAGATTCTCAAGTATTGAGACTATAGGTATATGTAACTCTACTGGGCTTAGCTTAGTTTTAAAAAAAAGCTAATACTGATACAAAAATGTTTTTWAAAAAAACATTGTCCGAGCCAAATAAAATATATTTTCAGGTTATACTGGTCCTGTGGGTCACCAGTTTTGAGCTCTGTACTAATTGAGAGGAAGCATGTTATAATAATCTGAACAGAAGATTCACAGTGCCTGTGTTACCATCTACGTTTAACAATTTACCAGCTCTATAATCTCAGATAAACTACGTAATCAGTCTATTCCTCTCAATTGGGCATAAGAAACCCTAAGCTTTCTAGCAGCTTTTAGTATGGCATGACTAAGAACCTATAGAAAGCTAATTATATATGCATTGATTTTTTTCTATATGGGGGAGTGGGATATGAGACAGGGTTTTATGTAGCCTAGCCTAGCTTCAAACTTTCTATGTAGCCGAGAATGGCCTTGGACTCCTGATCCTCCTGCCTCTACTACACAAGTACTGGGATGACAAATGTGTACCACCATACCTGATACTTGGTCTTACCTCAGTTTGTTGACTCAGTTTACATATCTGGATAGTGGGGGTAATAATGGTGCCTACCTTATAGAGCTCTGAGGATTAGTGAGGTGATATATAGACTGTTAATATAATTGCCGTAGTGAGGACACTTTTTTTCTGGCACAAAAATAAACAAGATAGAAGAAGTAACTAGCATCATTACCGATTTCTAACATAATGTCTTGTTGAACTCATGTATGTTAGTACTAAAGGATTTTAGAAGTAGGCTTGATAGTGTTTACAATGTGGCATTGTTCCTGGGAGCAATGTACATTCCATCACAATGGAGCTGAACTTCTGATCCCTTAGTTAATCATTCAAAAAAGACAAAGTGGGAAAGGTCTGAGAACAGGAAACCTTCCCAGTCAAGAGAATGCACCTTGACAGCAGACAGAGAAGAAGAAAAGGAAAATAGCCTAAATGTCTATCCATGAAGGCAACAAACAAAACTTATTGCTAAACGTCTTTTCTGTATTTTCCATAATATCCTTAAGAAGAAGGCCAGAAAAAAAGCCAAACCTTGATCTATAGAGTTGAAAGAAGGACTTCTTAGATTGGAAAAACATGGTTACTTTACTTGACCCAAATTTGTGTAGGGGTAGAGTATAATTTTTTCAAATATATAAGAGAAAGGGATTATAAGTGTAGTTGGGTCCTAGGAATGAAAAGTAGCACCCTAGCAGTAATATTTGTCGTGAGAAGTTAGATATGAGGAAATAAATGACCGCAGAGGAAGGCAGCCTCGAGGGGATGTTTGATGAAATGGGTATGAACTCTAGTGGGGTGTCAATTAGTACTCCACATTGAATGAATGGGGGGGGGGACTACAGGTCACAAGTATAAGGGGCTGGCAATGGGACTTCCGTATTGAAGTGATCATAGGTCTTAATAGGATCTCACGTGAAAAGATATAGGGATTCTTCAATGGACCATGAGAAATTTCTGCTGAGAGGAGACAGTGTATGTTATGAAAACTAATTTGAGTTTATGAGACTGTTAGAAGGCCATATGTAATAAATAGACAGAGGACTGGAAACATAAGAAAATCTAAGTGTATATGGGTAAATACAAGATAAGGTCTTGGGTTTTATACTGTGAAATACTGGAGAATTCTGAGTTTGAAAGTGCAAGACATATGGTATGAACCAGGTTGTAAATAAGGAGAGACTAGAGCGATCCCTGGCATGGTAGGACAGGGCACAAGGAAAGTCCAGCATCATTAAAAGGGTGGCCTCAGAAGAGAAAACAACAAAAGTATATTCCCGTGGGAAAGGGCCAAAAGCTACAAACTTGAGCAAGAAAAACTGGATTTCCTAGGCATGAGAAGGCAGGGGGCAAGTGCATTCTGAGAGGAAACAATGACATGCACCAGAGACTGATAGTGACAGAATGTGGTGGGGACAGTGGGAAAACACTGGAAGGGGTGAAGAATGTTTCTCAGTAAAGATAGTTAATGATTAGACAAGTAGTGGCTCTTCAGTGGGATATGGGAAAGATTGTGGGGACTCTTTGAAGTGTAAAGAAAACATTCTAGTATGAGATTATAGTGGACAGGATATGATCATACTATGACAAAGTGGGGTCACTAGTGAGATGTGTCAGAAAATAACATGGACCTTCTAATGAGAAGTTGAATGCTTTACAAAGTAGAAAAGGAAAAGGCTGAATCCTAGTGTGGTACACTGCGCAGCTCTAATATGAGAAGAGAGTGTTGTACAGAGACCCCACACCGCAAAAGAGCTCTGAAAATGAGGAAAGCCCACAGGGAAAGAAAGAGGAAAGCTCATTATCATTGTGTGAAACGTGAGACAGAACAGAGCAGAAACTTTATGGAGCTCTCTCTCTCTCTCTCTCTCTCTCTCTCTCTCTCTCTCTCTCTCTCTCTC
>BDUI01001554.1:42771-66581 GCA_002335545.1 Apodemus speciosus | reverse complement strand
GGCAG
The DNA here is from genome assembly GCA_002335545.1 of Apodemus speciosus. Classification (NCBI taxonomy): domain Eukaryota; kingdom Metazoa; phylum Chordata; class Mammalia; order Rodentia; family Muridae; genus Apodemus; species Apodemus speciosus. Next base: position 66,576 of record BDUI01001554.1, on the reverse strand, counting down.
GTGGATTTCTGAGTTCGAGGCCAGCCTGGTCTACAGAGTGAGTTCCAGGACAGCCATGGCTATACAGAGAAACCCTGTCTCGAAGAAAACAAACAAACAAACAAAAAAAACCACACAAGAAATAAAAAAGCTAAGGTAACATGACTTCATCAATAATTACTAATCCCACCGAAATGACTGAATTAGATGAAATCTCAGGTAAGAAGACAAAAGAATGATTAAAAGTACATGTAAAGAAATCACAAATAACATGGAAAATTCTAGAATAAATTCCCAGAACAGAAACTTAATGAAAAACAGAAGTCAATTTAGGACATAAAAATGGGATTCAGGGGAAGGTTGGGTTTACTCAATTATAAAACAAAACTGAGATTCAAGCATCTTTGCTTGGGCCTTCCTTCTTGTTTAGCTTCTTTGGGTCTGGGAAGTGTATCGTGGGTATCCTGTACTTTATGTACTTATGATTTATCCAATCATAAGTGAGTACATACCATGAATATTTTATGGGTCTGGGTTACCTCACTCAGGATGATATTTTCTAGTTCCATCCATTTGCCTGCAAAATTCATGATGACCTTGTTTTTTAATAGGTGAGTAGTATTCCATTGTTTAAATTAACCACATTTTCTGTATCTATTCTTTGGTTGAGGGACATATGAGTTGCTTCTAGTTTTGGGTTATTATGAATAACGCTGCTATGAATACAGTGGAACATGTGTCCTTGTGATATTGTGGAGCATCTTACGGGTATATGCCCAGGACTGGTATAGCTAGGTCTTCAGGTAGATTATGTCCAATTTTCTGAGGAACTGCCAAACTGATTTCCAGAGTGGCTGTACCAGTTTGCAATCCTAGCAGGGATGGAGGGGTGTTTCTCTTTCTCCACATCGTCACCAGCATGTGCTGCCTCTTGAGTTTTTTTTTTAAGATTTATTTATTTCATGTATGTGGGTATACTGTCACTGTTATCAGACACACAAGAAGGTAGCATCAGATGCCCATTACAGATGGTTGTGAATCACCATGTGGTTGCTGGGAATTGAATCAGGACCTCTGGAAGAGCAGTCAGTGCTCTTAACAGCGAGCCATCTCTCCAGCCAATCCCTTGAGGTTTTGATCTTAGCCAAAATCTTAGATTGATTGGTGTAAGGTGAAATCTCAGGGTCGTTTTGATTTTCATTTCTCTGCTGACTAAGGAGGTTGATCATTTCTTTAAGTGCTTCTCAGCCATTTTAGATTCCTCTGTTGAGAATTGTCTGTTCAGCTCTGAACCCCAAATTTTAATTGGGTTATTTGGTTCGTTGGTGTCTAACTTCTTAGATACTTACTTATTTTCGATATTAGCCCTCTGTTGGATGTAGGGTTGATGATCTTTCCCAATATGTAGGCAACTGTTTTGTCCTATTAACAGTGTTCTTTGCCTTACAGAAGCTTTTAGGAGTCTATTGGGGTGACTTTAGCTAAGACTTACAGCAGTGGGGATGTGGAACCTGAAGTGGCCACCTCCTATAGCCAGTCACCTCCTATAGCCAATTAGAAGTCCCAGTATTTCAGCCCCTCTGTCCTGTCCTGTCTACAATAAATGCAGGGACAAAAATGAAGCAGAGATTGAAGGAATGGCCAGCCAATAACCAGCCCAACTTGAGACCTATCACATGGGTAAGAACTAATCCATGACACTATAAATAATACCCTGTTAAGGTTGCAGACAGGAACATAACATAACTGTCTTTTTAGAGGCTCCACCCAGCAGCTGACTAAAACATATGCAGAGACCCACAGCCAAACATTGGATGGAGCTAGGGGAGTTGAGGGCTCCAGGGGTGATATGAACTCTACTGGAAGGCCAACAGAGTCAACTAGCCTGGACTCTTGATGACTCTCAAAGACTGAACCACCAACCAAATAGCATGTAGGGGCTGGACCTAGTCCTCTCATACATGCATAGCAGATGTGCAGCTTGGTCTTCATGTGGGCCTCCCAACAACTGGAGTTGGGGTTGTCCCTAGAGCTGTTGGCTGCTTGTGGATCCCTTTCCCCTACCTGGGCTGCCTTGTCTGGCCTCAGTGGGAGAGATTGTGCCAAGTACTGAAGAGACTTGATGTGCTATGGTGGGGGATACTCAGACGGGGCCTCCCACCTCTCAGAGGAGGAGAGGGGGTTAGAGGGAGGCACTTTGTGGGAAAGAATGAGAGAAGAGGGCAATGAGAGGGATGTAAAGTGACTAAATAAATAAATTAATGAAAAACCACAAAATTGAAATACTGGAAATGAAAAATTCTGTAAGTCAAATAGAAAGCTATGTGGAAAGCTAAACAATAGAATACGACAAGAAGAAAACAGAAAAACAGTGCTTGAAGACAAAGTAGATGTAATAGAATATTTACACAATGGCAAAGATAAATTAATAAAGTATGAACAGAACATACTGTAGAATACTATGAAAAGAGCAAATGTGTGAAACATGGGCATAAGAGGAGAATTCCTTGCTAAAGACAAAAAACAGTTTTTGTAAAACTATAGAATAAAAATTCCAAAATCTAGAGAGAGAGATGATGCAGATACAATAGGTATTTAGAACACCAAGCAGAAAAGACGTCACTCTTCTCACATCACAGTTAAAATACTAAATATACAAAACAAAGAAAATATATTGAATGCTGCAAAAGAGAAACACCACATCATATGTAAAGGCAGGCTCATCAGAATAGCACCAGATAGGTTTATCAACTGAAACTTTAAAAGCAAAGAGGGCTTGAAATTATGTATTTCATGTTCTGAGAAACAACTGCCCACCTAGACTAATATCAGTAAGTCAGCAAAACTATCTATTATAATTGGTAGAAGCAGGCTAAATGACCAGAGTCAGCTCTATAGGAGATACTTGAAAGATTATTTCAGATTAAAGAGACAACAGATTAAATCAGACTACAGGAAGGGATGAACCATACTCTAGCAGTAGTTTAACACATAATGGGTATGAAAATAATAATAAATGCTACCAAATTCACAAAATGACACTAAATAATATACATATTTCAGTAATAATTCTGAATACTAATGGTCTGTATTTCTCAACCAAAAGATACAGATGAACAAGACTGGAGCTGGTGAGGTAACTCAGCAGGTAAAGGAGCTTGCTGCCAATCCTGGTGAGTTGAGTACAATCCCAAAACATACTTTGAGAGAGAACCAACTTCAATATATAGTCCTCTGACCTCCACATATGCAGGGTGGCACTCTCAAGCCTTCATGAGTTTGACCCAGCAAAACATATTCCATCACAACTGACTTTCCAAAGAAACCTTAAGTTTCCACCTCTCTCTTTCTCTCTTTCTGTCTCACATACACACACACACACACACACACACACACACACACACACACACACACAAATAAAATAAATCTTTTAAAAATATCTACTTATTTTTATTTGTTATGTGTATGAGTGTTTTTGCTTGCACACATTTTTGTGCACTGTGTACATACCAGATGGTTTTGAGACACCATGTGGGTGCTTAGAACCAAACCTGGCTTATCTGCAAAAACAGAAAGTGCTCTCAATCTCTGTGCAACCATCGCAACCCCAATAAAAATAAACCTTCATTTTAAAAATGAAATTGTCCCTATGTAACAAAGTTCATACACAATGAATATACACAATGTCATTGTTTTAAAAGCAGCCACAATCTATGCTTTTGGTATGGGCAGTTCTATCACTGCTATAGGCAATTCTACCACTGCTGTGCCCTCTGCTCCCTTGCAGTGTATTAAATAAAATTTTGATTTTAGCCTTTGGCTGAAGGTGAGGGAAACCCCTTTCTAGGCATATCATTATTTGACTGGATATTTTTCTAATTTATTTATTCATTAACTTCAAATTGGTTTTTATACAAAATTTTCAAGTATCTATTAAGTCCTATAGAATAGGGCTACAGGGAAAAAGACATTTCCAAGACCTGACTCTGCTGACTCAGAGTCAGGATTTCCTTTCTCTATTGTTGTTTATTGTACTCATCCACGAATAAAAACTTGTTTCCTCAACCTGAGCTAGATGCTCTTCCAAAGCAAGTACCTACTTTCTCCTGTCCTTTTCTGCAACATAATATTTAATTCCTAATTCAGAACATTATTCAAAATTGGCTTTTTCATATCACTACTGATTCCAGGGACCGTGAACATGAGAGCTGTATAATAAGTCCAAATGATGTTGCTTTCAAACTTTTCACCAYGCTTTGTTTTTCTATCACCAAGGAAACAATTGTATAAAAATGCCAGTCTGCATTTTTTCCTTTACTGTAAGCATGAGAAAACTTTGAAATTTGCTCAGCAACTCATAACCCTGTGAGATCTCTTTATTCCCCTACTTGGTACCAGTCTGGTGTATATATATATATAAAGTTCTAGCTAACAGGGTGTCACGGGAATAGTCAGTGTGGGTCATTATGCTTTTTTCTCTCTTTACTGGACCATATACATATTAATCTAAGCTTTGTGTCTTTTGATTCTCCAAATGTTCCAAAGAAAATAAGTAAAGACATTGGGGAGCTTTTAAGATCAAAACATTTCTCCCTAACTGGCTTCAGTCAACAAGTTATCCAAGTTCTCTAATAAGATTTGAATCATACTCCCTTTTCCTGTATAACCCATACACTGACCTGTGTACATTTTCTATGTAGAAATAATATTAAATCAACCACAGCTCATACTATCAGTGCCATAGTATCCTGAATGTATTTCTAGTCAAGCTTCTAAGATGTGTGTGACATAGACAAGCTCTCTTGRCACCTCTTTTCAGGCCATTATGAGAAAGTAAGGCTTCTGATCTAGCACATTTTCCTGAGTAGTTTTTATACCCATTCTAAAAAAGAACTGTTTTCAGACTTCTCTACTTTATCTCCCAACTTCAAATCATGACACATACTGGAGTAGACTAGAATTCATATGACAAGGTCTTAAATGTTAATTCATAAATTAGAAGCCATGCTGAGGCTCACTGTTTTGCTAATGTTTAAGCCTCAATAGTCCACATTTTTTATGAACTTATATCCCCTCTCAAAGACCTATTTTTATATCAGCCTCCTAGGATTCTGACTACTAAATGCTCTAGGTTGTGTGGAATGTGGACAATAGAGATTTTATGTCTTCTGATAGAGAAGTTCCAGTCAGTGATCTATAAGAAAATTGGGGAAGATAATCTCATATATCAAAGATAGCATGCAAATGTGAGAGCCTGGATATGGAAAAGGTCTGCTCTGGGTAAACTTGCTGAAGATTCAAATATATCAAAATAAAGAGTTTGTAATCCTATGCTGTCATCTACAGATATATCACATATTAGTCATTCTGTCCATTCATTTACTTTAAAATATCCTACATATTCCATCTAGGCACTGTGTAAGATATTGAAAATGCTTACCAGAATCTTTTTTTATTTTATTTCTTGGGGGAACTCTGCTCCTGTGGGAACTACAGGAAATTGAAAATGCAATGCAGTATGATGTGTGTTATCAGAAAAGTGGAATGTTTACACTGGCTTTACTGGAAACTCATAAAAGGGACACCTGACCAAGATATTTGTTTCAATGTAGGCTTCTTCAAGGAAGTGACATTCAATCTAAAAACTAAAGCTTGAATAATTACTGCACAGGCAGCAGAAGAGAGAGGATGTTCTTTCCAGTGTGATTTGGCATGTGCAAAGGTTATAGAAATAGGCCTGCAATGTTCCAGAAAATGTGTCGATTTTGTAGTATTCATCAAGAGTAAAGAAAATTATTCAAGAGGCCTTGGGAGCCACAATAGCAGAGGTAAAACTTAATAGAGAATTTAATTAATCTAGATTAATTAATGCTGCGAGATGTGTAAGATTTGAGCTTGGACAGAACGATTCAGATAAGATTTATTGAGTGTGGAATCTGGCAAAACAAATCCAAAATCAAATCAACAACAACAACAAAACATTAACCAGAGGGCAGAAATGTGAGGATTGTTTGGGGGTGTGAGAGTGGTGTTACTGTTTTCTGAAAAACATTGAATACTTACCAAAGGAAGTTTAATATATTATTTACTACAAGGAAAGTTTCTCAATTAAAAAAATCATGCATGTGGCACAGTGCTGAATGATTTAACTTCCTATAGGAAAAATCATTGAGAAAGTAAGGGAAAGATCTGATGGGCTTGGAAGAGATTGGTTGTCTAGACAGTTACTCACCATGACAGTAGTAAAAGAACAAAGAAAAGACTTTGAACTGGATGCCAGAGATTATAAGAAAGGTCTAGCTTCTTTCAGTCTCCCCTTACTTATTTTAGACCAAGATCCCAGGAGAACTGATTGATAGAAATGTTGCTTGTTTCTAGTTTTGAACTCATGTTATTCAAATATCTCTCATATATTGAAGAATCTAGAAAATAGTAAGACTGGTACACAGAAGTCTAAACATTCTATATCCCAGCCCTCTTTTCTGTCAAATACTTGTTATCTGTGAACAAATTTCTTAACATCTCTGATTCCAACACTTTTTCTGTGAAATAAGAATAAAAGTATCTTATACCTCTATTTTGTGTGCCACAAAATTTTATATGTCTGTAGGATGTTCAGTTGAAATAATGATACAACTCCTGTGTAATGGCTGCTAATATTATCAACTTGACAATAACTAAAATCACCTAGGATATAAATCTCTGAACATATCTGTGAGGGGACTTCTGTTTTGTGTGAATGGAAGTGGGAACACCCACCCTAAATGTGAATGGTACCATTCCATGGGTTGGTGTCCCAGATCAAATCACAAAGGAGAAAGCACCAGAACTCATTCCCCCACCCTTGGCTCCTGACTATGGATAGAATGTGACCTCTTGCTTCTGCTACCATTACTTCTTCACCATGATGGACTGTGTCCTTGAATTGTGAGCCAAAGTACGATGCTTCTTCCTTAACGTTCTTTGTCAGATAGGTTATCACAACAGTGAGAAAAGTGACTAATATACTGTGCTCTTTGATGTTCCCAAATCCATAGTCATATAGCTGATTGTCAGATCGAGTGCCAAAGACAAAAATTTTCAGTTCAAGGAAGACATAAATTCCTCATGTTAAAGATAAGATGTGATCATGGAGTGGAATGGGACAATTTTGGAGGAAAAAAAGATCAAGTTAAAAGAGCCGATAAGAAAATATAGAAGACTTATTTAAGGGCATAGCAAATGGACTACAATTCTTGGGTCATAAGTTGTTTTGGGGAAAGTTCTCATAAAAACTATTTTATTAACATATACTCTAAAGTTAATGGCATTTGGTGTGATGCATGTGTATAGATAATTCAGCCTTCATTTGTGCACTGTTTGAGGGGTAACTTACAAGGCACAGGAATAAGTCAAAAGCAGCCATGTGGAAGCCTAACTTGAGTGACAACTCCTGAGAACCTGTCACTCTGGAACTCTATGCAGCTTTCAGGGAGCTTGATGGCCCCAATATCCCTCTACGTCTCCAGTTTGGCTGATCAGAGTCTTCACCCTCAGCAACTGTTTACTCCTTTTTATACTAGACAGTGTAAGTCCTTAAAACTCTCCCACATTTTCTTTTCTCCCTAACCTGTGAGCTTTTTATTATTTCTTGAGGCTCCTGAGCTTCCACTCCCTACATGGAGCAAAAGTTTCCATTTGACAGGAGTCTTTTAATTCACAAGGATGTGCCCTACAACAGTCTCAGAAATAAGACTTAAATAGTAGAAGCAGCTAGTGTTGGGGATGAGATGTTTGACAAAGAGCACTAAGTTGCAGTAGCATTATAGGAATGAGTAACTGAGGACATAAATAAACAATATTACTAAGACCCCCCCACTTCACAAATGTTCATTATTAAAATGTGAAAACCAGTATATGCATTATAAAAACATTGAAATGTTTTAACATGCTTGGCTAAGACCTTATGTGTTCTAAGTTAAAATAACAATAGAGTACATTTTTGAAGTCTTCTCAATGGAATACTCTCAGTTAATATTATTTATTTAATATCTCTTCTAAAGAAATAATGTAAACTCCAACTTTATACTATCTGTGAACTCTTCATCTAGAAAGTATTTTAACATAGATTGAAGAACAAATTCACATCTGTGGGAAGAAATGTTTCTTTGTGTACAAAGACTGTCTGAGAAGAGCCATTAGCAAATGGTAGAATGACTAAGGGAGATGTGACAAGCTAGCAAGTAGGGTACTTACTGTTCTGTCTCCTGGAAAAGGTCCTCTGTTTACCAAAGGAGATTTGAGTGTATTCTATAGTCAGTGGGAAGTGACTGAGAACATGTTTGTAGTACAATGTTGAATGATGTGGGTTTGGTTGGCAAAATCACTGAGACAGCTATGTAGGGTTTGGGATCAGTCATCTTTGAATGATAATAGACTAAGGGAAAAATTGTGGAGTAAAAGGAGAAAGTGAGGTAACTCAGACCCAAAAGGACATGCACGGTATATACTCACTAATAAGTGGATATTAGCCAAAATATATAGAATACCCAGGATACAATCTACAGAACTCAAGAAGGTTAACAAGCCAAAGGGCCCAAGTGAGAATGCTTCAATCCCACTTGGGAGGGAGAAGAAAGCAATCACTAGAGGCAGAGGGAGGGAAAGGGGACGAGGGGGGGAGAGGGGAACATGATAAGGTATTGGGGGGACAGAAGAGAAGCCCTGAGGACCAGCAGAATGAAGGGAAACAGGCAACCTTGGGGATTGGGAGGTGGGGGGGTACCTTCTAGAATGTACCAGAGACCTGGGAGGTGAGAGCCTCTCAGTACTCAAAGGGAGGGACCTTAGATTAAATGTCGAACAGTGGGGAGAGGGAACTTGTGGAGTCCACCTCCAGTAGAAAGACAGAAGGTATCAAGTGGGGAGATGGGGTTGCCATCTCATAGTCAAAAACTGTAAACCAGAATTGTTCCTGTCTAAAAGAACTGCAGGAACAAAAATGGAGAAGACACTGAGGGAAAGGAGGTCCAGTGACAGGCCCAAATGGAATCCATCTCAAGGGGAGGATCCAAGGCCTGACACTATTATTGATGCTATGTGTTTACAGACTGGAGCCTAGCATGGCTGCCCTCTGAGAGGCCCAACAGGCAGTGGACTGAGACAGGCACAGATCTTACATCCAACCATTGGACTTAAGTCAGGGACCCCTGTGGTTGAATTAGGAAAAATCTAGAAGAAGCTGAGAAGGAGGGCAACCCCATAGGAAGACTAGCAGTCTCGTCTCAACTAACCTGGATCGCTGAGATCTCTCAGACACTGAGGCAACCAACCAGGCAGCATATATTAGTTGGTCTAAGGCCCCTGACACACGTACAGCAGAGGACTGCCTGGTCTGACCTCAGTGGGAGAAGACTCACCTAATCCTTGAGAGACTTGAGGCCCTAGGGAGTGGAAATGCCTGACAGGGGGGTGGGTGGAGTGGGGACTTCCTCTTATAGACAGGGGGCAAGAGGAATGGGATGAGGAACTGTTGGAAGGCAGACTGGGAGACGGGTAATGACTGAACTATAATAATATAATAATATAATAATAATAATAGAATGGCTAGGATTAAAACTCTCATTATAAGGAAGTAATTAACACAGTGCTTGCTCCCTGCCTGCATTAGGTAAAGGAAGTCAGCAGCTCTGTTCGGAATGATGATGTTTATATGAACAGGGGCTCTCATGCTGCAGCTGAAACCTTGTCCAGGTCATAGCCCTAGAGATCCCTTGTTATAGAGTAATGTCCTCTGAGCCTTACCCGGTAGTCTCAAGAAAGCTTGTCTTCCCAAGACCTTTATTTGGTCTTCATGCTTTCCTGACATCTCTTCCCAAAGCTCTTCTCTTAACCTCTAGTACACACACACACACACACACACACACACACACACACACACACACACACCTATTTATCAGACATAACTTATCAGTGACTTTCTCTTACTCTTGTCAGGATAGTAGAAGGCTTCTCTGCCTAAAGGTTAAGCCTCAAAGAATGGGCTAGGACAGGGAAGAAGACAGCAAGTGTTGGTTTTATTTAAATGTATTAAATAACATGGGATCTCTAGGATCTGACTGCTGGCTATACTGAGTTGCTATAGGGAGCTGGAAGAGTTGGTTTTTCAGTATGAACAAGACCTATTAATTCCCATAAGAGAAGGCACAAGAGAAAAAGAAAAATCTCAAATTTCCCATGTTCTAAAATTCAGGCAGTTTAATCATGTCAAGGTAACTGCCATTCAAAGACAGTGATAATTTTAGCCATTAGAACGGGGACCTCAGTGAAAGCATGGGGATTATGAAACCATTTTTGACCTAGGAGATGGTGGTGACCATGCTCAAATTTCAGCACAAATGGAAATAGAGTAGCAATATAGGCAAAATTGATTTCAAGAGGGTGGTGATAGCCTGAGACTTTCAGGACTTTGTGTAGGAAAAGCAAGCAGTCATTTATATGATGAGTGTTCATAGGTTATTTTTCTTTTTCATCTATATGGAAGACTGCTGCTTCCTGGTACTATACTAGAGATACTTTTGCCTATTTTTTGTTGAGTTCAACAACAGCAGCCACAACTCTCTGCATGGTAGCTCAAATGAGCTAATCAAATTCATTAAGGTAAAAAGAAAGGGCTGGAACCTTGATGCCGAATTTATTATCTGATTTATTTTGCCTTATATATACCAGGCTTGGAACTGTAGAAAAAGCAGCAACCTGTAAATGCCAATAAATGCAGCAGTTCAAAAATAAAATAAAACAAAAATACCATATAAAATTCTATTGTCTTTCCTGGGACTCTACAAGACAGACATTGTTTTCCACATTTTACAGGTGACATTTTAGACTCCTACCTTCACAAGGTTATAACAATGCATCCCAGTTTTTCTGCCAGAATGTTGTCTATAGGGAGCTCAAGATTCTATCCCAACAAGGTGGTGTTTAATAACATATACTTTCCTATCTTGTTTTCAGGACAGACATTGTAGGACCAGGGCTTATGTCTCCACCCTGACATAATGAGGACTCTTCTTTCACCTCATCAGAACAATATTGTAGAAGATCAAGTAGTCTCTGTGAAGAATTAATGTTTCCCTTCTATAGCTTCAATGTAGTCATAGATTTTCACTCAGAACTAGCAAACAGGAATAGGCTATGATGTTCTCACTTCTCCTCTGTAGATAGGTGTGAGAAGATGATTGGATGTTAGCATCTTAACACCAGGCTCCAGTAATAAGGAGCCATATGCCCCACCTCCCATGTTTTATTTTGCCGTGGTTGGGAGCAGTAGCAAAATACAATTCTACCTCACAGCCTAGTGAGCATCAGGAGGAATCTATGAGGGCCTGAAACCCTCACTCCTTCCCTTCAGGTAGCAATAGAAGCCAAGCGAGCAGCCTAGATTTCATTCCACTGGTAATAATTCTATCAGTAACAAGTCACACACTGTTTGTTTGCCTGCTAAGATGGTATCTGAGGAAAGCAGCTAAAATCTAGTGTTTAAACAATATCTGGAACTTCATAACATTACGTCCAAAGATACCAGTTTTGATTGATTCTCATATTAAGAACCAGTAATATCGCAAAGAAATGTAAAAAAAAAAAATGCAATCAGTAGATGCAAACATGGGAGAGACACATAAAATTATCTGTATATATTTTAAGCACACAAGATTAAGAAGTTCCACTAAACAATTAAAAATCCCCCTGAGATATCAAAACTAGCCTCAGTGAAGATATGAAGTGGAAATTTAAGAGTTCTTTGGAAAGTCAGTTGGATGGTGTTTTTCTGGGGCAAACATGTGAAAGAATGTTTACCTGAAATGGACCCAGGTGAAAGATTAAGGCAGACTCATGAAGGAACATTTAGCTGAAGCAGACACAGATGAAAGGATGTCCTGCTAWAGCAAGTACATGAAAGGACACATGAAGGATTCTTTGCTCACAGCACACATGTCTGCCTTACATTGCAGAGTTGAGCTGCATTCGTTGGGACTCCATAGAGAGAAATTCACCAAAAAACTTCTGGTGGTGTGCTGCAATTTCTTGCCCCTTCAGTAGACTCAGGCTGACGTCAGCTGAGACAAGACACATGGTGAGGCAAGACATGTGGAGGACACCTGATGTTTGGAGAGAGTATAAGACCGTGATGGAGGCTGATCTTGGCTTGCTTTTAGATCTAGCCGAACAATGTGTGTGGGTCTTGAGTCTTCACTGATCTTCAGTTCACTGGGAGAGGCACAGCAAGAACTTCTGGTGTTCCTCCGGGTCCCTCCTGCTGACCCATGCTGAGGCTGAGGCCAGGCTGTCTCTGCTAAGATGGGATTTGCTCCAAAGAACCTTTCTAATCAGGTTCACTTCCCCCATATCCTTTCTTTCCCACTACCTCTAGTGGGTGGTGGGCTAGAAGGGGGAGGTTAAAGCATTTAAGAACCATCATTAAAAATAGGAATTTGAAAAATTAAAGTTACAAAAATGCACAAAAACATAAATAAGAATAAAAGCCAGATTTTAGAAGTAGGAGATACAATAACAAAAGTTAAAGACTCAATGTATGGGCTTAATAGCAGAACAGAGGAAGGAATAAAGGAAAGATTCAGAAAACTGGAAAACTGAATAGAAACAATCCAGATGCCAAGAAGTCAGTGCAACAAGCCCTTTAAGATGTATTTAATGCATCCGATAAGTAGAGAAGAACTGGCTCTTAGGCCAAACATAGTTGGAGTTCATTCTGTTGGTCCTATGTATAATATACTAGCATCTACATATATAATCAGGTTCCTTTTGTCAGCAGGTATTATTCTGTAGAATATTGACAGTAGTCATAAGGCCCTAAAAACAGACAATTATCAAGAGCAAACACTTTTTTGCAGAATATTGATAGACAATAGTTACAAAGTTTTACAAAAATAAATATAAATTTTTTGTTTACTGAGTTACTGATATCCAATACTTTTTCCTTATCAGGGGGCACTGTTTGTGGTTCCTAGTGTCTGTCACAGCCCAGTGTGGGATCAAATTAGACCAACCAGGAAAAATCTTATCATGGCAATGAGGGACAGTAGGGTGCAAACTACTAGAAAGTTAATCAGCCGTGTCTTCAGAGAATATTGTTCAGAGACAAGGGAAGATTTTGTTAAGAATTGAAATGAAGTCGTGCTGGGCATGGAAGTACTTGCTTAAAATCACAGCACTTGGGAAGCTGTAAGACAATCATTAAGATTGAGGCCAGCCTAGGCTTCATGGAGTGATTCTGTCTCAGTTCAACAATATGAATTCGCTTGTGCTACCCTCCAAAAAGTAACTAGGAGGTGGGGGGGTGAGGAATAGAGAGATAACAGTTCAGCAATTAGGAGCACTTGGATCTGAGTTTGTTCCTAGTATCCATGTCAGGTGCATCACAACTGCCTGTACTCCAGCCCTGGGGGATCAGATATCTCCTTCTGTCCTCTATGGGAACTCATAGATACATGCTACTTGCACAGACATACACATACAAATAATCAAAAATAAAATATTTTTTAAAAAGTAACTAAAGGCTAAGAGGTTATAGAGGAATTGTTCTTGTGCACAACTACCTACCTTACTCTGAATGTGTTCTGACCTTGGTTCACATTTGCATTCTCTTTGTGCTATTTGTTTACGACATAAACATATTCTACCCCACGGCTGGGACATTGAAATAGAAAGTGAGGAAAGGTAGCCAGCATGGCAGAGATAAAGATATTTCAAAGGAAATTGTGCCTCTCCCTTTGACTATCAGTCGACTCAAATAGTGAGTAACACAAGACACAAGACATTGGAACCTCCCCAAGAATTTCATGCTTTGAAAAGAAAAAGCTTAAAACCAGTGTTACAGAGGGAACATTTCTCCTGGAAAGAGATTTACAACTTGTCAGACCATCATGCAAGAGAAACAATGATGAATCAATGATGRGTCATTGATGGGTGAGATTGGGAAAAGATTCCTGGGAAAAGATTTCTTAGATATGAGTACCCTCTACTTAAACTTTTTCCTAATGTCAGAATCCAAATGATGTACTTGAGGAGGCCACTGGACCTTTTTGTTTCTCTTCCAATGTGGGAACAGAATTAAATCCCCCTTTTTTCTGGTTTTCAAAAGATAAAAATAAATATAAAAGAAAGACTTTAGCAATCTAAAATAAACAAAAAGAGCAAGCAGGCAACAACAAGAAAAACAAAAATCCTCCAGTAGTTGAATATGGTGGTGAACACCTGTAGTCCCAGCTACTTGGGACATTCAAGTAGGAAAATTACAAGTTTGAGGTCAGCCAGAACAGCTTAATGATACACTGCCTTAAAATAAAATGCAAAAGGTAAAAAGACAGCATGTTTGGTAGTGGCAGAACACTTGTGTAGCATTTTCAATAATATCCACAGACAATATACAATAAGACAAAATGAAAAACAAAACTGAGGCACTTGTGGGACTATGGGTAAAAGATCTAATATTCATGTTATCACAATCCCCAAACTGGAGAAAGTGACACTGAAATTTAAAAAAAAAAATAATGACAAGAAACTCCCCAGACAGGAAAGAGACTAAACTACAGGTTCAAAAAGCTAAGGGAATCCTATGTAGAATATTATCAAAAAAAAAAAAAAAACCTTCACGCCAAAATACATTTTATTCAGACTTCTGAAGATAATAGACACTATCAATCTAGAAAGTAGTGCCATCAGTTGTATATTCCACAAAGGAAAAAAAAATGTTAGACCTCATCAAAACTTAAAAAGTCTGTTCTACAAGATCCAGTAAGCAGTTCTAAATACAAGCCGTTCAATACTATCTCATACAGGAATAATATTTAGAGTATACAAAGAGCTCTTAGAGGTCTGGGATGTGTTCTAGTCTATTGCTGTGATTAACACTGACCAAAAGCAACTTGGAGAGGAAAGCTTACAACTCCCAATCATAGTCCACCATTGACAATAGTCAGAACAAAAAATCAAGGCAGAAACCTAGAGGCAAGAACTAAAGCAAAGACCAGTGAAGAATATTGCTTACTGGTTTGCCCCTGCTGGCTTGCTCAGTCTGCTTTCTTATGCACCTCAGGACCATCTGCCTAGGGATGGCACTAACCACTGTGTGGTAGGCCTTCTCACATCAGTTATTAAACAAGAAAATGGCCTCACAGATTTGCCTAAATGGAGGCTGATGGAGGGAATGCCTTGATTGAGATTTCCTCTTCCCAGGTGACTTTAGAGTCAAGTTGACAAAAATCTAACCAGCATAGTGGTATATCACATATGTGAAGCCTTAATTTTAATTCCCTGCTTCTCAAACCAATGAGCCGGACAAAAATCCCTGACTTAATACTTTAGAAACCAATCAGTTAGACATTAGCAAACCAAATAATCCAATTAAAAATGGGGTACATATCTAAACAGAATTCTCAACAGAGGAATCGCAAATGGCTGCAAAATATTTAAAGAAATGTTCAATATTCTTAGCCATCAGGAAAACGCAAATCAAAATGAATCTGAGATTGCATCTTACCCCTGTCAGAATGGCTAAAATCATGATCAGGAATTGGGGGGTGGGGTTGGTGGGGACAGAGAAGCCCCGAAGACCAGCAGAAAGAATGAAAACAGGCAACCTCGGAAGGTAGGATGTAGGGTACCCTCTAGAATGTACTAGACACCAGGGAGGTGAGAGATGCTGAGGACTCAGAGGGAGGGACCTCAGATGAAATGCCCAACAATGGGGAGAGGGAACTTATATAGAGTCTACCTCCAGTAGAAAGACAGGACATTAAGTAGAGGAATGAGGTTGCTACCCCACAGTCAAAACTGATCCAGAATTGTTCCTGTGTAAAAGAACTTCAGGGACAAAAAATGGAGAAGAGACTGATGGAAAGGAAGTCCAGTGACTGGTCCAAATTGGGACCCATCTCCAGGGTATACTCCAAGGCCTGACACTATTACTGATGCTATGGTGTGCTTACATACAGGAGCCTAGCATGACTGCCCTCTGATAGGTCCAACAAGCAGCTGATGATGTACCCAACCTTGGAGAGACTTGAGGCCAGGGAGTGGGGAGGCCTCTTGGAGACAGGGGGCGGGGAGGAATGGGATGTGGAACTTCAAGAAGGCAGACCAGGAGGTGATAACGACTGGTCTGTAAAAGAATAAAAGTAATAAGATAAAATAAATCATAAATGACAGCATATGGTGGCAAGGATATGGAGCAAGAGGAATACTCCTCCATTGCTGCTGGGAGTGCAAACTTGTACAACCACTTCAGAAATCAATATGGCAGTTTCTAAGAAAATTGGGAATCGATCTACCTCAAGACACAGCTATATCATTTCTGGCATATACCCAAAGATTCTCCACCATACTGCAAGGGCACTTGCTCAACAAATTGTTCATAACAGCTTTATTCATAACAGCCAGAAACTAGGACAACTTAGCTGTCCCTCAATTGAAGAATGGATAAAGAAAATTTACATTTACTTAATAGAGTATTACTTAGCACCTAAATAATAACATCATGAAATTTGCAGGCAAGTAGATAAAACTAGAAAAGATCATCTTGAGTAAGGTAACCTAGATCMCAGAAAGACAAATATGGCATGTCTTCACTTATAAGTCAACATTAGCTGTTGAAAAAAGGATAACCATGCTACAATCCACAGACCCATAGAAGCTAAGTAACAAGGAGAACTCAAAGCAGGGGCATATGAATCTCACYGTGAAGGAAACTACAATAGACATTGAAGGTGGATGGGGGAGGAGTCTGAGTCTGGGGTGTGGATGGAAACAGGAGGGATCAAGTCAGGGGAGGAGGGAGTGAGAGAGAACTAGGAAAGAAAACTGGAATGGAGGCACATATCTGGAATGAGCTAGAAACCTAGTGCAATGGAAACTCCTAGGAATCTTGGRGGGCGACCCAAAGACACCAAGCAATGGGGAATACAGAACCTGAACAGGCCATATCCTGTAACCAGGTAAGACCTCCAGTGGACTGATTGGGACACCAATCCAGCCACAGACCTTTGACCTATAATTTGTTGTGTGTACAAGATGGGCAGAGATAAAGGTGACACAGATATTGTGGAGTGCCCAACCAATGAGTGGTCCAGCTTGAGACTCATGCCAAGAGAGGGAACCCATCGCTGACACTGCCTGGAGGGCCAGGACCCAGAGGCTAGAAAGCCCAGAGAAATAGAGTAGAACCAAACATGACTGGCAAAAAAAGGCAATGAACTAATTCCTAATGCTATTCTGCTTTACTCAAAGATTGGTTCCTGGTCCAGTTGTCATCAGAGTCTTCATCCATCAGTGGCTGGAAACAGATGCAGAGACAGYGAAATATTTGGCAGAGCTTGGGGAATCCTGCAGAAGAGGGGGAGGAAGAATTGTAGGGACCAGAAGGGTCAGGGACCCTCCAAGAAAACCTACAGATTCAACTAACCTGGCCCATAGGGGCTCACAGAGACTGAACTTCCAACCAGGGAGCCTCCATGGGTCTGATATAGGCTCTCTGCACATATGTTACAGCTGTGTAGTTTGGTCTTTTTTGTGGGACTCCTAACAATGGGAGCAGGGGCTGTCTCTGATGCCGTTGTCTATTTGGGGGACCCTTTTTGAAGAGAAAGGAGGAGTGAATGGAGGGGGAAGAAGAAACTGTGGTTGGAAATAAATAAATAAATAAATAAATAAATAAATAAAATGTACTGAAAATGTGAAAAAACAGGAAGAGAAAGCTAGTGCATAGATTTGAAGAAGAGGATATATAGTATAAGGCACTTTAGGAATCCAAATTAAAAGCAGAAACCTCAAAAGCAGAGAAAGTAAGTGAACTATGCAGGCAGCAATTAGGAGGAGAAATGACATGACTGCTCTGGAAACAGCTTGGGATGTTCTTAAACCTAAACATGAAACTGCTGTATGACTTGCTAAATTTATTCTAGGAGATTCATTCCAGAGAAGCAAAAGCTCATCTCTACACAGAAAGCCAAGCATGAATGCTATAACAGCCCTATTTGACATAAACTGAATTGACATAAACTGAATTTCCTTTCTGAAATCCTCAGAACATGGATAGTCAAACTGTGGTACTTCCAGAGTGTGGGACAAAAAAGAATGAACAGTTGATATATCCAATTACCTGGCTGCGGGTCCAAAGCATTATGCTCATGAAATGGGCCAATCCCAGTGGCTTACATTATGTATTATTACATTTCTCTAACATTCCTGAAATGGCAGAATTATAAAAATGGAGATCAGATTAGCAGTTGTCAAGGCATAAAGAAAAGGTGGGAGCAGGAGGAAAAGAACTTTAGTTATTTTAGAAAGCATCAGGAAGAATCTTTGCAGTGATGGGAATATTGTATAACTTTGTGTATCAGTATTCATATTCTGGTTGTGATGATCTACTGTAATTTTCTATGTTGTTGCTATACTGGAAAGCTGAGTAAAGGCCCATAGGATATCTCTATTATTTCTTACAACTACATATTACAATAATTTAGCCAAATTAACTCCAAATTTGGATTTAAAATGTGTATAAAAGAGCATCTGCCCACTTTGTTCTTCTCTATATTCCTTTGCCAATTCCTCATAACACATTTCCAGTTAGAAGGTTGAACTGATAAGCCTTTGAAATGTTGAGGATGGATGTGTGAGAGACTCAGAAAATGAAAGCGGGAAGGGAAGTATTCCATATGAAAAATATATATTATTTGAAATTTCCTTTCCGTTCTCTCTTACAGTTAGAACCCAATACCAGATACATTCGGAAATAAAACTGTCTCTTGTTAGTCAACACTGCCTCTAGTGTCAGAGTAGTTGCAACACACTTTACGTATTCCTGGCCTGGAGGCCTGGAGAAGATACTCTCCAGATCTGACTGATTAGAGGAGGAACAAATCAACCACAAGACTAGCTACACATTCTTATTTTGAATTGAAACAGATGTACAGAGTTACATTTCAGGACCTCATCTGGCTGGGACAGTATTCAGGAAACAAATTGGGCTTCTCAAGCCTGTTATGTCAAAACTTGAGCTATAGAAATCTTTGCAAACAAAAAATTAAGTTGGGCTGCAATACTAACTGATATTCAGCCTAGGCTTTGAAAGAAAGTTGAGGTCTTTATGTTGGGCGTTGAAGTCTCTATGTTCTCAGACATGTAGCTGGCTGTGGTGTGATTATATTCCCCCATTACTCAGATTATTGCCCCCTGCCAGTTCTGTTGTAGAACCTGGAGTGGAGGTACACTGTGAGAATTGTTGAATATCAGATACACACATTTCTTTGGGAAACAGCTACTCTTTGGTTTGTTGTTGTATACAGTGGAAGGAGTTCAGGAAGAAGATAAATGATCATTTTTAGCTCTTCTGTGTACAAGCCCTTTTCCATTACAAAAGTGCCATTTCTGTATGGGGCCCAGACCAGATAAGAGAGTAGAATACAGGATTGCATCCCTATGTATGTTGGCAATGGAGGGTTTCCTACCAGTCTCAGGAATGAACAGGAGTCAGAATAACACATGTGCTCTTCCTTCTTGTGTTTGTAGAGGAATGTGTGTCTTATAGCTCCAGGAAGTTGGAAAACTCTTCCTAGGCAGAAATCCACATTCCCAATCACCTTTGTTCATCGTTCCTCACTCTCTTATCTAAGTCTTACTTCCTCTATCATTTTACTTCCTATCTCTGAGGGCATATGTCAGAGAATGCACAGGAGGAAGGCATTAGATATACCCTTTCTAATTGCTCTTAAAGCCAGGTCCCAGGTATCTCTGAAGGCTGGATCTTCTGGTTATTTCTTAGGAAATACTACCTCTAGTGTTATAATTGTTTCATGGCATCTTGAATTGAGCAATGTCAAGAAGCTACCATCCAAGTGTGACCCTGCACACAACRGAGATTAGTAAAATAACTTTCATAAGCTAGTGTCTGAGGAGAAAAGCAAAACTTGGTATGAAGTACAACAGAAAGTGTTAAGGCTCAGGAGCATTAGGTTTGGCATCATGATACCAAAGAAGAGAGGCACATTGCCTTGTACTAATTATTATTAGTTGAATGGAGTAAGTTAATTACTGTCTGGTCAGGGGGTTCATCATGCGACTAGAGAGGTGAATGTCATAATCTGGAAGGCTCATAAGTGGTAAGAAAATGTGTTTGGGGCTATGGTATCTTCTACACCTGAGATTCTCTCTTCTAGCTCTTGTATTCTGTTGTTGATGCTTGCATCTATGACTCCTGATCTCTTTTGTAGGTTTTCTATCTCTAGGGTTGTCTCCCTTTGTGATTTTTTTAGTGGTTCTATTCCTTCACCTGTTTGGTTGTATTTTCTTACAATTTTTTCAGGGATTTTGGTGTTTCCTCTTTAAGGGATTTTACCTGTTTAACCTGTGTTCTCTTGTATTTCATTAAGGAAGTTATTTATGTCCTTCTTAAAGTCCTCTATCATCATCATGAGATGTGACTTTAAATCAGAATCTTGCTTTTCTGGTGTGTTGGGGTATGTAGGACTTGCTGTGGTGGGAGAACTGGGTTTTGATAATGCCAAGTAGCCTTGGTTTCGGTTGCTTATGTTCTTGCCCTTGCCTCTCGCCTTCTGGTTATCTCTGGTGTTAGCTGGTCTTGTTGTCTCTGACTGTGGCTTGTTCCTCCTGCAATCCTGCCTGTCAGTACTCCTGGGAGACAAGTTCTCTCTGGGAGGACTTTATGTATGGAGAGCTGTGGCACAGGGTCAGCTTCAGAGTGCAGATGGAAACCGGAAGGGTCCTGTCTCTGGCTGATCCTTGGTTCCTGTGTCCTGATGGCTCAGGGCGGGTCCCTTTTGAGCCAGGAATTTAAATAGAAGTGGTGGTCTTACCTGTGCTCACAGGTGTGTAGGCAATCCTGGGAGACCAGCTCTTTTCCAGTGGTATTTGGGTATGGAGAGCTATGGCACAGGGTCAGTTCCCCTTCCCCTATGTGCTTCTTATACATAAATGATACTAACAGCATTGTATAATGAATGAATAAAACATGAATTATTAATATATTCCTCCTCCATAGACCATGATATATTTCCACATTCTGTGCCCTAATGTTCTCAAACAACTAAATATCTAATAAAACAGCTTCTACCCACTTTAATTTTTCTCCTTTTGTTTTCTACAAACTATGGAATGATTTTCCAAGCCATAGCTTATCCTTATTTTTCACTATTTTAATGACATAGAGTGCATACAAGGCATACACACACACACACCACAGATGGGGAATGAGGGTGGATGGAAGCTTATCAGAGGAAAGGATGATGGTGGCTAGAAGAGATTCAATATAGAATTGGAGATGATGAAAGCTACAATGAAGGGCCAAATCCTATGGATTGTTACCTAATTTATACTCTGTAGACACCTTGCTATAGAAGTTCTAGCCCACACAGAAAGAATAGAGCTATGAAATGTATTGACAGTGGGAAATTATACAGGACTTTTCAGGGAACTAGTAAGAGAACTCATGAAAATACAAATCAGATTCCTTAAAAGTCTTAAAGCTAAGGAAAAATACTTACAGAAACTCCCCTAGGTCCAACTTTCTGCAATGATAAATCTGGGACTAGATCCAATGTACCATGTCCTAGATATTCAGATTCTCCTCTGACTATTTCTACATAAGGGAAAAAAAACTGAGGCATTGAGAAGTTTGGTTAAAATACAAGAAAA
Organism: Apodemus speciosus; assembly: GCA_002335545.1. Lineage (NCBI taxonomy): Eukaryota > Metazoa > Chordata > Mammalia > Rodentia > Muridae > Apodemus > Apodemus speciosus. The sequence goes on along the minus strand of BDUI01001554.1, from coordinate 44,892 downwards.
TATGTCCTCAAAGACTATTTTTGTACATGTGAGAGGCTTATTCTTACATTCAGTGAGAACCACCAAGACAAATAAATTATACAAGGACATTTGGGGGTCTAGCAACTTTTTCATTTAATCTCCACACAAATTTGTGCAGCTTGTAGGAAGCTGAGGTACAAGTTGGTAACTGCTGCTTTGTGGATACTGCATGTTTCCTTAGACTAAACTGGGATAGGCTCCCCAGATTAAAGAGCCAGTAAATATCTTCAACAAAATTGTAGAAGAAAACTACCACAAACCTAAAGAAAGACATGCCCATAAACATACAAGGAGCTTACAGAACTCCAATTAGATTGGACAAAAAAAGAAGTTCCTCCCGTCACATAATAATCAAAACACCAAATGCACTAAACAAAGAAGGAATATTAAAAGCAGTAAGGGAAAAAGGTCAAATAAGGTATAAAGGCAGACCTCTCAGAATTACACCAGACTTCTCACCAGAAACTCTAAAAGTCAGAAGATCCTGGGCAGATGCCATATAGACCCTAAGAGAACACAGATGCCAACCCAGGCTACTATACCCAGCAAAACTCTCAATTACCACAGATAGAGAAGCCAAGATATTCGATGGCAAAACGAAATTTATACAATATCTTTCCACAAATCCAGCCCTACAAAGGATAATAGACAGAAAACACCAACACAAGGAGAGAAACTACAACCATGAAAAAGCAAGAAAGTAATCTTCTTTCAACAAACCCCAAAGAAGATAGTCACACAAACATAAAAATAACATTAAAAATAACAGGAAGCAACAATCAGTAGTACTTAATATCTTTTAACATCAGGGGACTTAATTCCCCAATAAAAAGACATAGACTAACAGACTGGATACATAAACAGGACCAAACACTTTGCTGTATACAGAAAACACACCTTAGTGTCAAAAACAGACTCTCCCTCAGAGTAAAAGGCTGGAAAACAATTTTCCAAGCAAATGATCCCAAGAAACAAGCTGGTGCAGCCATTCTAACATCATATAAAATTGACTTTCAACCAAAGTTATCAAAAAGGATAAGGATACCCATGGAGGGACCCATGGTTCTAGCTGCAGAATATGGCCTTATTGGACATCAAAGGGAGAAGAGGCACTTAGTCCTGAGAAGGCTGGATGCCCCAGTATAGGGAAATGCCAGGACAGGTAAGCAGGAGTGGGTGGGTTGGTGAGCAGGGGAAGGAGAGGATGGGATAGGGTGTTTTGAGAGGGGAAACAAGGAAAGGGGATAGCATTTGAAATGTAAATAAAGAAAATATCAAATAAAAAATAAAATAAAATAACAAAACAAAAAGGATAAGGAAGGACACTTCATACTCATCAAAGGAAAAATCTACCAAGAAGAACTTTCAATTCTGAACATCTATGCTCCAAATGCAAGGGCACCCACATTTGTAAATGAAATTTTACTAAAGCTCAAAACACACATTGTACCTCATACAATAATAGTGGGAGACTTCAACACCCCACTCTCATCAATGGACAGATCATGGAAACACAAACTAAATAGAGATACAGTGAAACTAACAGAATTTATGGACCAAATGGAATTAACAGCTATCTATAGAACATTTTATCCTAAAACAAAAAAAAAAAATATAGCTGCTTCTCAGCACCTCATGGTACCTTCTCCAAAACTGACTATATAATCAGTCACAAAAACAGACCTCAACAGATATAAGAAGATTGAAATAATTCCACACATCCTATCAGATCACCAGGGAATTCAATAGTCACAAAAACAACAGAAAGCCCACATACACATGGAAGCTGAACAATGCCCTACTCAATGGTAACTTGGTCAAGGAAGAAATAAAGAAAGAAATTAAAAACATTTTAGAATTTAATGAAAATGAAGGCATAACATACCCAGACTTATGGGACCCAATGAAAGCAGTGCTAAGAGGAAAACTCATAGCTCTGAGTGCCTCCAAAAAGAAACTGGAGAGAGCTTACACTAGCAGCTTAACAGCACACCTGAAAGCTCTAGAACAAAAAGAAGCAAATACACCCAAGAGGAGTAGATGTCAGGAAACCATCAAACTCAGGGCTGAAATCAACCAAGTAGAAACAAAAAGAACTAT
>BDUI01001554.1:26602-41841 GCA_002335545.1 Apodemus speciosus | reverse complement strand
AGGGCACAGAGACAGTATCCAAATTAACAAAATTAGAAATGAAATGGGAGGTATAACAAGAGAAACTGAGGAAATTCAAAAAATCTTCAGATCCTACCACAAAATCCTATACTCAACACAACTGGAAAATCTGGGTGAAATGGACAATTTCCTAGACATATACTAAATACCAAATTTAAATCAGGATCAGATAAACCATATACATGGTCCCAATAACCCCTAAAGAAATAGAAGCACTCATTAAAATCTCCCAACCAAGGGGGGAAAAAAAGCCCAGGACCAGATGAGTTTAGTGCAGAATTCTCTCAGACCTTCAAAGAAGACCTAATACCAATACTCTTCAAGCTGTTCCACAAAATAGAACAGAAAGAACACAACCCAATTCATTCTATGAAGTCACAGCTACACTGTTATGAAAACCACACAAAGACCCAACAAATAGAACTTCAGACCAATTTCTCTTTCGAATACATAAAACACGGGATAGCAAAAACTATTCTCAACAATAAAAGAACTTCTGGGGGAATCAGCATCCCTGACCTCAAGCAGTTCTACAGAGCAATAGGTATAAAAACTGCATGGTATTAGTACAATGACAGGCAGGTGGATCAATGGAATAGAATGGCAGACCCAGAAATGAACCCACACACCTATGGTCACTTGATCTTTGACAAAACAGCTAAAACCATCCAGAGGAAACAAGACATTTTCAACAAATGGTGCTGGTTCAACTGCTGGTCAGCAAGTAAAAGAATGGAAATTGATCCCTTCTTATCTCTGTGTAAAAAGCTCAAGTTCAAGTGGATCAAGGACTACTTACAAGGATACAAGGAACTAGATACACTAAATATAATAGAAAGTGGGGAAAAGTTTCAAACACCTGGGCACAGGGGAACAGAACACCAATGACTTATGCTTTAAGATCAAGAATGGAAAATTGTACCTCATAAAATTAAAAGCTTCTGTAAGGCAAAGGACACTGTCAATAGNTTCTGTAAGGCAAAGGACACTGTCAATAGGACAAAATGGCAACCAACAGATTGGGAAAAGATCTTTACCAATCCTACATTTGATAGAGGGCTAATATCCAATACATACAAAGAACTGAAGAAGTTAGACTCCAGAGAACCAAATTGGCCTATTTTAAAATGGGAAACAGAGCTAAACAGAGAATTCTCAACTGAGGAACCTTGAGTGACTGAGAAGCACCTAAAGAAATGCTCAACACCCTCCAGTCATCAGGGAAATGCAAATCAAAACAACTCTGATATTCCACCCCACACCAGTCAGAATGGCTAAGATGAAAAACTCAGGTGACAGCAGATGCTGGTGAGGACATGGAAAAAGAAGAACATTCTTCCATTGCTGGTAGGATAGCAAGCTGGCACAACCACTCTGGAAATCTGTTTGACAGTTCCTCAGAAAATTGGACATCCTACTACTGGAGGACCCAGCTATACCACTCCTGGGCATATACCCAGAAAATCCTCCAATGTGTAATAAGGAGCCAGAAGGTGGAAACAACCCAGATATCCCTCAACAGAGGAATGGATACAGAAAATGTGGCAATACTACTCAGGATTAAAAACAATGACTTCATGAAATTCTCAGGCGAATGGATGGAACTAGAAAATATCATCCTTAGTGAGGTAACTCAGTCACAAAAGAACACACACGGTATGTACTCATTGATAAGTGGATATTAACCCAGAAGTTCAGAATACCCAAGATTCAATTTACAGACCATATGAAGCCCAAGAAGAAGGAAGATCAAAATGTGGATACTTCAGTGCTTCTTAGAAGGGTGAACAAAATACTCACAGGAGGAAATATGGAGACAAAGTGTGGATCAGAAACTGAAGGAAAGGCCATATAGAGACTGCCCCACCTGGGAATCCATCCTATATACAGTCACCAAACCAGGATGCTATTGTGGATGCTGGGAAGTGCTTGGTGACGAAAGCCTGATAAGGCTATTTCCTGAGAGGCTTTGCAAGAGCCTGACAAATACAGAGGCGGGTTCTCGCAGCCAACCATTGTACTGAGTGTGAGGTCCCAGATGGAGGAGTTGGAGAAGGGACTGAAAGAGCTGAGGAGATTTGCAGCCCCATGGATGGAGTAAAGGTTTCAACTGGCCAGATCCCCTGGAGCTCCAGGGGACTGGAACACCAACCAAAATATACACAAGGAGGGACTCTTGGTTCAGGCTGCATATGTGGCAGAGGATGTCCTTGTTAGACATCAGTGGGAGGAGAGGCCCTTGGGCCTGAGGTTATTGGATACTCCAGTGTAGGGGAATGCCAGGGAGGAAAGATAGGAGTGGGTGGGTTGGTGGGGGAGCACCCTCATAGAGGCAGGGGAGGGGGATCAGATAGGGAGTTTCCAAAGGGGAGACCTGGAAAGGGGAAAACATTACATTTGAAATGTAAGTAAAGAAAATATCCAATAAAAAGGAGAAGCACATAGCCTCTGCTTTCAAAGAGATTAACCTATGAGGAAACTGACTTCTAATAATATTAAACAGTGCTAAGTGCTCAGAACTGTCCTACATTATATGCATTGAGCTATTTATCTGAATATTGTATTATGTGGGAGTCTCTGTAAACACAAGGGCCAGCAGAGTAATGATCTGTGTCATGGAAGAAGGAAGTCTGGTTCAACATGACTCAGTAGCTGGTGTTGGTTCAAACTTCGAATACCCGACGCCAGGTAGTTTATTATAGGAACATTTAAGTATAGTACAATTGGGAAAATATTCCCTGATGTATCACAATCCTGTATGTGCAATGAAGCATAGTTACACCAAAACTTTTCTCAAAGTACAAGTAACTTCATCCATGAAGATGGGTTCTATATAGATAGGCTGCATAAAYTATCTTAAGGGTGCAGGTGAGGATATGGTATGGTCTTCATCATACAAATCACATAGCCTGGTCATTCAGACTATCAATAACTTTGGTCCTGTTTGTGGGAGCCTGAGGAAGCCATTGGGCAAGAGATAGTACAGAGGTCATCCAGACTATTAGCCACCTCTGATCCCATTCAGGGAACTTGGGGAAACCAGATAGAGCCCAGTTCTACAGATAGCACAGGGGTCACCTTGGTGATTAGCTACTTCCATCGCCAGTTTTCTTGGAAGAAAACAGGTTATACATTTCTTACTTCAAAGCAGTTTGGAACTTGCTTTATCCCAGGCTGGCCTTGGACTTTGAGATCTGCTTGCCTCTGTCTCCTGGGTTTAATGGTGTACATTACCTTGCCTGGGCCTAAGCTTCTCATGGCCACTATGCCTTAAGACCTCCATGTCAAGATCCAGGTCAGAAGCCTGTGTCTTCCAGCCTCAAGATCTGGATCCCAGGTGTGTCCTCCATTTCTGGATTGTAGTTCATTCCAGATGTAGTCAAGATGACAACCAGGACTAACCATCATAGTTCCTAAGCCAGGTGAGGACATCCTTCAGTGAGCACAGCAGGAGCGGGGCCACTCCCTACCCAATTCAGGCTTGGGCATGCTCAACTCCACAGGCCATGCTATTATAAAGCCAGTTAAGCTTCTGTTTTTCCCTCCTCTGCAGAGAAGTAGCCTCTCAGAAATCATGTGACCAGCAGTCTAATAATCTAGCTGATAAACTTGAAAAGTCCCTGGCCCACTTTCAGCATGTCATCCCTTGTCCTTTTTCATTCCCTCTCCCCTGAATCAAGCTATATAAGCTATCCTCTCTATTTCAATAAAGAAGCTGTCCCTCAAAACAGTCATTTATAAACCCATACTCACTGCTGCCCAAAGTTCTCTGCATCCTGAGACTGCTGGGGTACACTGGCCAATTGGGAGCAGGAGACCCACATATGGTGCCTGAACAGGGGCCCTCCAGGACACACAGAAGAGGGTAAGTACTCCTCGCCAAGGGACATGAGTGTCTTCCCTTATCATCCTGACCTGAGGACCAGCTGGTTCTTCGTTCCTCCTTTACTTTCGATTTGAGCCATCACAAGGGACCAACTACCACAGAAAGCCAACTGACGTCTTTTGGTTGGGGATACTCCCTGGCATTGACTGAAGGTCCTTAGTCCTCTAGTGTGACCCTGACAATCTTTCAGGCCTCAGCAAAAATCACCTCTTTAAATCTCTCTGGGTATATGCCCAGGAGTGGTATGGCAGGGTCCTGGGCATATACCCAGAAGATTCCCCAGCATGTAATAAGGATACATGCTCTACTATGTTCATAGTAGCCTTATTTATAATAGCCAGAAACTGGAAAGAACCCAGATGTCCCTCAATGGAGGAATGGATGCAAGAAATGTGGTATATATATACACAATGGAGTACTATTCAGCCATTAGAAACAATGAATTCATGAAATTCTTAGAGAAATGGATGNAGATGCCCCTCAATGGAGGAATGGATAAAGAAAATGTGGTATATTTATACAATGGAATACTACTCAGCAATTAAAAACAATGAACTCATGAAATTTGTAGGCAAATGGTTGGAACTGGAAAATATCATACTAAGTGAGCTATCCCAATCACAAAAGAATACACATGAAATCCAACCACTGATAAGTGAATAGTAATTAGCCCAGAAGCTCTGAATACTCAAGACACAATTAGCTAATTATATGATTCCCAAGAAGAAGGGAGGAAGGGGCCTAGGTCCTGAAAAGACTTGATCCAGTATTGTAGAGGAGTACCAGAGCAGAGAAGTGGGAGAGGGGTGATTGGGGAAAGGGCAGAGGGAAGGGTACTTAGGGGACATATGGTGACGGGGGAACTGGGAAAGGGGAAAGCATTCGGAATGTAAACAAAGAATATAGAAAATAAAAAAAAACATTAAAATAAATATAAAATTAAAAAAAGAAACAAAGCAAACAAAATCCAGAACTTTTAAACAGAAAAGAAATGATTCTAAATGACACTATGTAGAAACAAGAACAATTTACTTATTTTTCAATTCTGGAAAGGGGCAATGATTTTTCTTAAAACAGAAAACAATCTTTAGAATATACAATTTAGAAACAAGGCTTAATTTAAAACACATTATAGCAATACCTATCTTATAAGACTTCAAAAATAAAATAAGAGGAGATGAGGTCAAATTGCTTCTTGTTTTCTTTTGTTGATTGTTTTATGCCTAGTCTAAATGTCATGTACTTTTATGGAAGATGTTATGTTCAGTTGCGTGGTTCATTTGCGCACAAGAGGGCATAGCAGTTCTTTCTGCTTTGAGTCCCCTATTGAGCACAGGAGGGTAATCCTTCCTCTTTATTTTATTTTTATTTATTTATTATTCATTTCATTTATTCACATTTAAAATGTTATCCTACTTTCAGTCTCCCCTCCACAAACACCCCACCCCATTTCCCTCCCCTTTGGTTCTAAGAGGGTGCTCATCCACCCACCCATCCACTCCTGCCTCACCCCTTTAGTGTYYGTCTTCTCTAGGACATCAAGCAAACACAGGACCAAGCACCTTACCTCCCATTGATGCTAGACAGGGTAGTTCTCAGCTACATGTGTATCTGGAGCCACCCATTACTACTCTTTGATTGGTGCTTTAGTCCCTGGAAACTCTGAGGGGCTCAGTTAATACTGTTGTTCTTCCTATGGGGTTACAATACCCTTCAGCTCCTTCAGTCCTTCTCCTAACGCTTTGATTTGGAGTTCCTGGGCTCAGTCTAAAGTAACTATCTGGATCTGTCTTTGTTAAGTGATGGCAGAGCCTCTAAGAGGACAGCCATACCATGTTCCTGTCTACAAACACATCATGGCACCAGCAAAAATGTCTGGGTTTGGTGTCACTGGATAGAATAGATCTCATAGTGGGATGGTCTCTAGATGGCCTTTCCTTCAGCCTCTTTCACTCCCCCCTCCATATTTCCTTTACACAGAGACAATTCTGGGTTAAATCTTTTGAGATGAGTGGGTAACCTCAACCCTCCACTGGGGGACCATGCCTATACACTGGAGGTGGCTCTTCAGTGTATCTAATACTCTTCAGGTTCTATCTGGCTGCTGTTGGGTATTTTGGCTAAAGTTATCCCCAATGGGTCCTGAGAGCCTCTCAAATCCCTGGCATCTGGGACTTACCCAGATTCCCCATGCCCCAACTGCTACTTATTTCTATTCTTTCTCCTGGGTGTCTGGATTTCTCTCCTGTCTTTTCCCATACCTGATCCTGACCCCGTTTTATCCTACTAGCAACAGAGGAGTGCTCATTCTCTATATCCTTTCCAGCATCTAYTGTTGACTGAGTTTTGATCTTCACCAACCTGATTCATGTAACATGGAATCTAGATGTCATCTTGATTTGCATTTCCTGATGACTAAGGATTTTGAACTTTTTTAGGTGGTTTTCAGCCTTTCAAGATTCCTCAGGTAAAATTCTTTCTTTATCTCTGTTCCCTATTTTTAATAGGGTTATTTGATTTGCTGGAGTCTAATTTATTGAGTTCTTTGTATATTTTGGATATTAGCCCTCTATCACATGTAGGGTAGGTAAAGATCTTTTTCCCAATCTGTAGATTGCTGTTTTGTCTTTTTGACAATGTCCTTCACCTTACAGAAGCTTTTCAGTTTCATGTGGTCTCATTTGTTAATTGGTGATCATAGAGCCTGAGCTATTGGGGTTCAGGAAATTTTTCTCTAGGTTGATGTGTTCTAGGTTCTTTCCCAATTTCTCTTCGATTAGATTCAGCATATCTGGTTTTATGTTGATGTCCTTGATCCACTTAGACTTGAGCTTTGTACAAGGAGATAAAAATTGATCAATTTGCATTCTTCTACATACAGAGCAATAGTTAGACCAGGACAATTCATTTAAAATGTYGTCTTTTTTTTCTACTGTACAGTTTTAGTTTATTTGTCAAAGATCAGGTCTCCATAGTTGTTTTGGTTTATTAGTGGGTCTACAATTCTATTCCATTGATCTACCTGTCTTTCTCTGTACTAATACCATAAGGTTTTGATAGGTATAGCTCAGTAGTATAGCTTGAGATCAGGGATGGTGATGATATGATAGTATACATAAGTGACCCCAAAAATTCTGCCAGAGTACTCCTACACCTGATAAACAACTTCAGCAAAATGGCCAGAAGTTCTTTTATTGTTGAGAATGATTTTTACTATCCTGGAATTTTTCTTATTCCAGATGAGGTGGAGAATTGCTCTTTCTATCTCTATGAACACCTGAGTTGTACTNGAAAAAAGTCTCTCTGAAAGAACCCACTAATGCAACAACCAGTTAAAAGCTCTTAGGGCAGTCGCCAGTTCTCTTGAATTTGTGGGCAGGCAGGCTTACACCCCTCAGTCTCAGTGGACTCTCCTGGAACTCCTGTAGTCCTGGGAATGGTCCCCCTTTTACTGAGCACTTCCACCCTTTTCTGTCATGGGAAATTCCACTTTGAACCAGGAGTCACGAATTAGGGGCCTTTGGCTCCTCCTCAAGCTGCAGGGACTTAAACTCTCCCAGAAGAAGTAATTTCCTTCTGGGAGGAGGTCCTTCAGTTAGCCCCTTGGATGATCTCCCACATACCCTATGATGCTGAGGTCTGGACCTGGGTGTCTTACCTCACACAAAGGGGAAAAGTCCAAGAAGGGACACACCCTTCTCCTTCCTCCCCATCATTGTGGCTGTCCAGCAATGTGTGGTCCCTCCCAGAAAGAAATTAAGGACAAATTCAAACCTCTTGTTCTGGGTGATGACTCTGCTGAGGAAAGTACTGAATACCACTCTGGCCACACTGCTACTTTTGAATGAGCCATGGAATATATTAGGCAGAAAATAATCCATGACCCCTGTTGTTAGGATTCTAAGCTCCACCCCACAGTTACCTGGCAATAGCCAGGTATGCCCTTCCCCACAGTTACCTGGCAACAGCCAGGTAGGCCTGGCCTACTATAAAGAGGGCTGCTCAGCCCTTTCTCTCTCTCTCTCTCTTACTCTCTTACAGCTCTTATATCTCTTCTCCCACTCTCAGCTTCTCTCTTGCCCCCTCTTGGGCTCTCCTCCCCTCCCCTCTCTCTCCAAGTGGTCATGGCTGGCCTCTGCTTCTCTACTCTCTCCCTCTTTCTGCCTTTCTCTGCCTCTACTACCCTCTTAACTCCCCTCCCCATGCCCTGAATAAACTATTCTATGCTATACCATTGTGTGTCTGGTCCCTCAGGGGGAAGGGATGCCTCAACATGGACCTGCTGAGTCACCCCCTTCCCCCACACCGCAGCAGAACATATTCTCTTAGCCTCTTTCTCTTTTTATGATCACAACACCTGTACCCACCTCTTTTTATACCCCACTTCCATCTTATGCTCCTCCAGCCTTGTTCACTAAGGACACTCACAAAACTCTTGAAGGCTCCATATCTTCTCTGCCCCACTACAAACTATCACCCAACAATTATGTGAGATTAGAGATGCCTTCAAAATTGCCCACAATGGAAATTTCCACCATGACAAAGCCAGTTAAGCTTTTGTTTCCCCACCAGAGAACTGGCTTCTCAGAAATCATGTGATAAGCAGTCTGCTAATCTAGGTGATAGGTTTGGAAGGTTTCTGCCACCATTGCAACACTCCCTCTCTTGTCCCTTTTACTCCCCTCTCCCCGACTCCCCTGAGCTATGTTAGCCCCTCAATTTCACTAAATAAGCTGTTCTCCGAAACAGTCTACTGGGTCATTTATACCTGCAGTACTCACTGCCACCTGAGACCCTGCTCCCCAGCTCCTCCATATCCTGAGACCACCAGTGCCAAACAACTGATGGGGGCAGGGGACCTACACAAGGGTATGAGAAAAATCTGACACATCAAAGCAACACATACCAGGAAATTGTTGACAACCAAGATTATGCTTGAGCAACAAATAATCTATACTAGCTTCTATACTAGCTCTATTTTGTAAAACTATGGTCCAATTCACCCATCTCTTGGTTGATTTCCATAGTTGCCTGTGGCCACAGAGAACCCAGTTCACCTGGAAAGAGGGCTGGGGATGGACTAGAAAGGACTGGAGCAAAAGAGTCAAGACAATGTTTTTCTGATCTAGGCCCAAAGTTTAATTTTCAGTTCTGAGGCAAGGACCCATCCTTTGTTTCAGCTGAGTTCTGCTGTTTTGTTCCTGCTGGATTCTTTTACAAAGTAAGCTTAGTAGGCGGTCAACTCCTTAAGACTCTGGCAGGATATGCAAATGTGGTGAGGCCAGAAGCTGGCTCCAGCAAGGTGTAAAAACCGACTGGGGTTTTGCCAACTCAAGGCTTGGGGGGAGGGCACAGATTTCTGCTAATATCTTTGCTGTAATAATACTAGTTTTACTAACCATACAGGCCATCATTGTATCTTTGTATTCCACTAACCATTCCTGGGATAGGCAATAAAAGAGCCTTTGTGGCTGCAACCACTACAGGACCAGGAGGGAGGGATCTCTTAATTCTACTGATCATTTGCAAAGATGTATTGAGAAAATGGGTGCAATATGGTCTATCTTGCATTAACCTTTATAACCTGCATGAAGGCCAGTATAAGCATTTACACACACACACACACACACACACACACACACACACACACACACACACACACTTCACCCTAAAGGCAGTTGTTTACCAGAAAGAGGGGTATAATTAGAAGTGGAATTACAATAAATAGGGATATAAGTACATTTAAAGCATAAATGATGTGAAAGGAAAACATCATTGACAGACAGGTATATCAGAGGAAGCTGGTGTGGGTGGATTTTATTTTGTTCTCATTATTTGCACATAGTATATTTGAGTAACTCCTATGTCATATAGATTTGTCTTTAGAAGAATAGTAATAGACAAATTTCTGGTACAAAAAATTGTTCTTGTTGGCTTCCATGTGTCAAATGCAGCTAGTTTAAACCATTGGCCACAGATAGCACTATTCTAGGTRCAATAATATCAACTTTAGAAAGCAATACATCTAGTATTCCTTTTAAACATATTTTTATTGATTATTTGGGAATTTCACACAGTGCATCTTAATCACACTTGCTTCTCATTCCTCCCAGGTCCACACACCTCTTCTTGTGCCCTCCCATCAAAAAGAAAAAAAAAAACACCAAGTCCAATTTGTGTTGCCCATATGTTCATTGGAGCATGGTGAAACTGTCAGTGGCCAGCTTCTTAAAGATAACTGAGTCCCTTTTCACCCTCCCACCAGAAGCCATCAACTGTAAAGAGCATCCTTATCACAATTTTTCAGGACTCTCTTCAGTGGCTTCCAGTCTAGACTGAGTCTTTCTTTTGGGGAGGGGTCAAGTTGTCACAGAAGCCTTCACTGTCCCTCATTCTCAACTCTGAGCCTGTAGTAATCAATATGACTGCAAAAGAAGCTTCCTTACCTATAACATGCAGCAACAGCACCAATCATGGACCTCCATATGCTTTCTGGTGGCAGCATGGGCCATGGAACTCAACATGCACATCCCACAACACCAACATGGCCCCCAGCCATGCCATCGGCTGAGTAAACCAACATGGCTTCCAGTGGCAACATGAACTGCAAGCCTTAACACAGCTCATGGCAGCAGCATAGACCACAGGCACCAATATGACCTCAAGTAGCAGCACCTCCCATGGGTGGTCTTTCAAGGAGGCCCAATCCAGAAAATGAACCTTTCTCCATCTTGGACATCCTGCCATTCATTTTTCAGTCAGGACTGTCAAGTGACTTGGAAGTAAGTGTGTTTGGGGTCAGAACCTGTATAAGTTCCAAGCTGCTGAACAGCAGCACCCTGCTGGTCCTACTCAGTAACAACATACTCTCCTGTCCACAGCATCCTTGCTTCCATACCTGTCCTCTTTTCACCTTGCTCACACTACTCCCCACCATCTTTCCCACCTCTCTATCAAAATGTGTTTGTTGACATGGCATTGCAAACTGAAGTGTGTCACACTATATATATATATATATATATATATATATATTACCAAACAGCTTTACATGCAAATACTTACTGTAACAAGTCATTAGTCTGGCTAAGGTTTATGAAACTTCACAACTACTGGGCTGTCACTGAGACTCTTCTCAGATCTCCTGTTGTTGCTCAGAGTCAGGGTGATTTGTGGCTAGGCAGGACATCTGTGGGTAGGATCTGAGAGACGCCAGGCTGATGCGCACCACCCATTTTCTGTGATCTGCTGGCTCACAGGTTACTACCATAAGGTTTGTATCCCTCAGCAGAGACTGGGCTCCATGCTCTGCTCACCCCTAGCAAGGCAAGCAGTGGGGAATGCTGGCCCAAGCTTCCTGGTGTTCTGTGAGCAGAGAATTGGCCCCACTCAGCAATGGCATGCTCCTTTGTCTGCTGCAGCTAAGTTCCCATACTGCGTCCGTACCCACCACTGCCCCATTTCTAGTTTCACCACTTTTCTGCTTTGTGTGGTTCTGTTCTGTCATCATTTCTTCCAATTTCATGAGACCACTTTTTAAAAGCATCTTCCTATAAAACCTGCCMTTTTATTGTTTCAGAGATAATACAGGCTCTTCAGACTCCTCTCCACTGCTGTATCTCCCCTCAGAACCTCTGAGTCTCTCAGGCTCCTCAGAACTGTTCTGAGGTCCTGCAGGTGCCAACAGCCACATCTTAAATCGGATCATGGGGTATTTTTTAATCTTCATACAACTATAATTTCCACTATCAGAGCTTTCCAAAGAGTACTATTTATGCTAAAATCCATATTATTACGTTTGAACTAATCAGTTAGATTAAGCCAACCAAAACACCACCCATTGGTAACTAAATATTTGCATACTACCTTTTTGCTCAGACAACTGGTCCTAAAGGATAAAAATAAGCCTTAGTGTGGCAAAACAACATCATATTTCAGGTGTGCCTTTTATCTCTCTGACAAAACACATTTAGATTCTGCATTGACAAGCTGAAAATTAACATGCAATAGAATCAGTAAACATAACACCATTATTTTGACTCAATGGTATTGTATTCTTCTTGTTTCCCCAAGGTTTCAACTTGCTGAGTTTGTCTGGATGTCTCCCCAAGTCATCAGTTTATTCTTTGTCTTGGGGCATATCCTCTTGATGGATTTGTTGTCTACTTTCAGATGTTTTATTTTTTGAAAAGACATAAACATAACCTTGCCTCGATGTTAGAATAACACTGGGACCTTTCCATTGATTAGTTTCTAAATCTTTCTATTTAACATATACCTTAGGCCGTGTCTCCATTAGGTCAAAGTCCTCTGGGGTAGCAGAAGAAGCATCATCCTTTAAAGTTAAAAAATTAAAGTAGCATAATATGTGGGGATTTATGTAGGTGTATATACATACCCTTTTTATTTTTACAATTTGCCATTTAAGTATTTGATGGTATTGGTCCACAATAGCTTAATTCTGTGGATCTAAGGGATATTTGTAACATGATTAATATTCCATAAACTGCAAATGTCTTTAAAGCATTTGCCAATGTAAGCAGGATCATTACCCATTTTCAATTGTAGTAGGAGTCCTTAAAAGAAAATGTATGAAGAGTTATTCGGCAAGGATCCACATGAGGCATACTGGTACTTTTCCTGTAGCCCCCAGGGCCCTGTGCCATGCCTGGGACTGTGCTCTGCAGCTGTTAGGGATGATGCATGCCTGTGGTGCAGTCCAAGCACAGTTCTTTACACAGCTGACATCAAAGAAGGCCCAAGACACAGGCTGCTGTAGTTTCAGATGTCAAACTGATGTCCACTCACTGCTAATTATGCACTAGTAGCTTAAAATACTGAGTGGAATATTTAATAGAGGATAGGCTTTCATGATAGTCCTCAAGGGCAAGCATAAAACTGCTTTTTAAAAATCCACTTAATTAACAATTGTAATTAACTTTTAAAGATTTAAACCCAAGGCTATAAGATTTGGGATCTTTAAAATTTAGAGCAATTTTAATTTTGAGCTCATGGAGACTTTCCTACCAGGTAATAGGATATTCAGAAATGTCTGAGAAACAGTCATATAAAATCCTAAAGGAAAAACAAAACACAATTGGGTTTTCCCATGCAAGTATGAGAAAGCACATATCCAGCTGATACTGTAAATGAAACAAAACTGCCAAAAACATCAAAGCAGAACAGTCTCATGGAAGAAGAGTTTGTACTACATTCTGCACACAGTCTGATGTAGCAGATTTTTAGGCTATACCAAAAATGGTTTTAGGTGAAAGTGTCAAAATAATTGAACTCTTATTGATTGTATTTTTTGTTTAACCCCTTCTAGGCTCCAAGAGAATTTAAGATATGTGCAATTATGTTTTCAATGCAGAAAACTATTTTTAAAAAATCTTTTTATTTTAATTTTCCTAATTTTTCTTCTTAAATCCACCCAAAATATATTAAATTTGTGGTATGTTGTACAATACAAATTTAAAACATTAAGTTTTAGTAATCATAAATACAAAGGAAATTGGGTGCTGTTTGAGCTCTCAGTGCCTGAAAGGCCTGAAATGAAAAAGTATTTCTTTATATAAACAAGATAAAAATTTTTTTATTTTGTTAATACTTTGAGCACACAAATGATGGATGAATAATTTGACCAGGTAACAGCAGGGAAAACGTCTGTAGTCTCAGTAACAGATAACTCATTTCCCCAACCTTTAGGAGCAACCTTCTCATCAATAGCTACAGCTTTTCCTGGCTTTCCTCCTAGGCAGATTCTTTCCGGCTAGTGCTTTCTAGAGACAGAGGTGCCAGCAGTTTAGTATTACTGTCATGTTTCAATATCTTTGCATTTATTTTTGTTTATCTTTATTTTCAAGTCAAGGAAACTCAGCTGAAGGATAATAATGTCTTTCTTCCATTTCTAGTATGAAGGAGAGTTGAATCTTCCATTTCTACTATGACTAGAGTCCATCTTTGAAGATATCTCAAATAGTTCCATTTTTTTTCCACTACACACTCTCTACATTTACAACCCTTCTGCAACATTCGGTTTCTCTCAACTTAAACCACTTTCCATTCTTTGTGCATGTCTATCCTCCATGTGCTAATTTATATATGAGGTCAGTTAAACTATTCGGTGGCTGAGAAATAAGAGCTGATTGATTACAGTGAGTTTAAAATATTGAGTTGTGCAACCAGGAGTGGGTACAATCTTCTTTTGTGGAGCATGTGGAATTGTATATAAAATATATGTTCTTTGTCCTTTTGAGGAGCTATTTCTATTTTTAAGGGAGTGTTTTAATAGAAATGTTTGAATTAAAATATTACTTCCCCACCATTTCTGTTTATCAGAATTCTTAAACCTGTGAGCTCCTTTCCAACAATCAGCTAAATTATATTATAAGCCTGTGTGGAGGGCTTGGTCTTTCTGTCTGGTAATAGGACTTGTGCATATATCCCCTTATCTATAACCCAGCTGAACTGGTGGGTTTCCTTCCCCTCTCACAGCTTGAGATATCTACTTTATGTTCTTTTCTATTGGATATTTTATTTATTTACATTTCAAATGTTATCACCTTTCCCAGTTTCTGCTCCACAACCCCCCATCCCATCCCCTCCCCCTGCTTCTATGAGGGTACTCTCCTGCCCACTCACTCCCACCTCCCTGCCCTGGCATTCCTCTACACTGGGGTATCAAACCTTCACAAGACCAAGGGCCTCCCCCCCATTGATGTTCAACAAGGCCATGCTCTGCCACATATGTGGCTGGAGCCATGGGTCCCTCCATCTGTACTCTTTGGTTGGTGTTTTAGTCCCTGAGAGCTCTGGGGGGTCTGTTTGATATTGTTGTTCTTCCTATGGGGTTACAAAACCCTTTCTCTAACTCCTCCATTGGGAACACCGTGCTCAGTCCAATGGTTGGCTATGAGCATCAATCTCTGTATATGTCAGGCTCTGGCAGAGCCTCTCAGGAGACAGCTATATCAGGCTCCTGTTAGCAAGCACTTCTTTGCATCCGCTATAGTGTATGAGGAACCATTCCTAAAAGTATTAAAAGGTGTGTGTGAGGGAGCTGCCAGAAGGACTGGAAGAGTGGAGGGGGATTGCAACCCCACTGGAAGAAGAACATAGCTTGGCCTCACCACCCAGATCTCCCAGAGTCTATATCGCTAACCAAGGAGTGTACCTGGAGGGATCTATGGCTCCAGATACTTATGTAGCAGAGGATGGTCTTGTCTGACATCAATGGGAGGAGAAGCCCTTGGTCTTAGAGAGGTTTGATGCCTGAGTGGGGGGTGGATGCTAGAGTGGTGGGGTGGTAAAGGGTGGGTGGGTGGATGGGTGG
>BDUI01001553.1:124300-151482 GCA_002335545.1 Apodemus speciosus | reverse complement strand
AGGCAAATGGTTGGAACTGGAAAATATCATCCTAAGTGAAGTAACCCAATCACAAAAAAACACACATGGAATGCAGTCACTGATAAGTGGATATTAGCCCAGAAGCTCTGAATACCCAAGACACAATTCACATATCAAATGATTCCCAAGAAGAGGGAAGGAGAGGTCACTGGTCCTGGAAAGGCTTGATCCAGCATTGTAGGGGAGTAGCAGGACAGAGAAGAAGGAGGGGTTTGATTGGAGAACAGTCTGAGGGATGAGGGCTTATGGGACTTATGGGGAGGAGAGAACCAGGAAAAGGGAAATCATTTGGAATGTAAACAAAGAATATAGGGAAAAAAGTTTTTTGTTCCTACGTAACTAGGAAGATTGACAGTAATCAGAGGCTCTGAGAACAATGTGGGGGAAGGAGACTGTTAACCTGAATTGCATCACTTTTTTAATTTACTCTATGTCAGAAGTTCTCAACCTTCCTCCTGCTGTGACCCTTTAATATAGTACCTCATGTTGTGGTGAGCCCCAACCAGAAAATCATTTCCATTGCTCCTTCAGAACTGTAATTTGTCACTGTTGTCAATCRTGATGTAAATGTCTGATAAGCAGGATATCTGATATGCAACCCCCAGAGGGGCCTCTACCCACAGGATGAGAATGGCTGCTCTAGGTAGAAATGGTTTGTACATGGCACACAAATTTGGAAGCATTAAATATGAAAAAGGAAAAAGAAGTTGAAAATTCCTTTCCATTTGGTCAAAAATTACACTGCACTCTGGAAGTGAAATGTCATTACTTGCTCCCTATGATAAGTCTCAGACCAGTGTGGAATTAATATTTCATGGATAGACAATGAATTTATAGAATGGATTTATAGATGAGTCGTCACCATCAATGAGTAAGACAGTTTATATTATGAAATTGTAAAACAAGTCTGGAGATTCTCGGCCTTGGAGTAAGGAAAATATTCTATCACTAAATTCAAATAATTGTCTGAGTTTTGCTATTTCCAGAAAAATCTAACTTAATGGATAAAACTTTCATAATTTTAAGCTCTTCTTTGCCAAAACTTTTCACCCTTTTTTTTTTTGCACCTGCTGTTGCTCATGCTAACTGGTAACAAAGTGACTGAGCAGCAAGCAGAAGATAAGGCAAGCATCCAATCACTCAGTTCAATGGCGTGACTTTCCATGGGTGTCATTTTRTGTTTATGATTTTAYATTGTGACATGGAATCGAGCYACAGTTTCTGCCTAAAATCATCCCTAGAATTAACTGTATAAATATTTTATGATGTTTTATGAAGACTAGAATAACTTTCAAGTGTTCTGTATGTGTAGGCATTCTCTTTCAAGGCCATGGGCTTCCTCCACATGGCTTGCTCAGACTACTTTCTTATAGCACCCAAAACCACCAGCCCAACAGTGTCACTGTCTGAGCAACCCCAACACACACACACACACACACACACACACACACACACACACACACACACACACACACACATAGTCACATCAATCAATAAAATGTATCACAGGTTTACCAACAGGCCATCCAGTAGAAGCATTTTCGGAACCAAAATTTTCTTTCACAAAATCACTGTGTCTTACCTCACATTGACATAAAAGTACATTCCCCCCAATGGAATTTAATATTTACGAAGTAACTATTGACTCTTTATGTTATTCCCTATTCTTTCTTAGACGTTAGCTTCTGCTGACCTCCAGCAGGACTTCCCTCCCTGCATTTGTAACACAAAGCATTGTTTCTTCAATGATAGGAAAATCATTTAATGATGAGTCCAGTCATGATGTCCAGCTTTACATTGTCCACTGGCTAAGTGAGGGAAGCCTCCACATTAAGGACACTCTAGTATATGAGATGCTATTTACTCAGTCCAGGAGACTAACTGGTCTCCTGTGCTTTTTGTAATTCCTAGATAGTTTATTATTATGGCTGTTCTTTTTTATTATTATTAATCATTCCATTTGTTTATATCTCAAATGATATCCCACTTCCCAGTTACCCCTCCACAAACCTCCCATCCCACATCTGCCCTCTCCTCCCGCCCCTTTGCCTCTTTGAGGGTGTTCCCCCAACCATCCACCCTCTCCCGCCCTATGCTGGGGCATCAAACCTCCACAGGACCAAGGGTCTCCCCTCCCTTTGCTGTCAGGCAAGGCCATCCTCTGCTACCTATGTATCTGGAGCCATGGATCCTTCCTGTACACTCCTTGGTTGGTGGTCTAGTCTCTGGGAGCACTGGATGGTCTGGCCAGCCAATGTTGTTTTTCCTATGGGGTCGCAATCCCCCTCTGCTCCTCCAGTCCTTCTACTGGCTCCTCCACCAGGGTTCCAGAACTCAGTCTGATGGTTGGTCCCAAGCAACCACATACGCATTCGTCAGTTGCTGGCAGAATCTTCCAAGGAACATCCACACCAGGTTCCTGTCTGCCAGCACCTCTTGGCAACGGCAACAGTGTCTATCAGGGTTTGCTGTCTGCAGACAGATTGAATCCCCAGGTGAAGCAGTCTCCACTTGGCCCTTCCCTCACTCTCTGCTTCATTTTTTGTCCCTGTTCTTCCTTCAGACAGGAACATTTCTGGGATAAAAACTTTGAGATGGATGGGTCTTTGGTAAAGTGGTCTTTACAGCTTCTATCTCCCCGTATCTGTGCAACAGTGATTTTTGAAAGTATTCTTTTTGGCGGGGACTATTTCCTGAAGATTCCCCTAGTATTTAAGGAATATAAGCCAAAACGACTATCCTTTATTATGTACTGAATAATACTATGTTCAAGAAATAGCTGTGTTGTTCCAGACCTGGAGATGGATATAAAGAATTTAGCTGAGATGGACATGAGATAGGAAACGGTTTAGTTGACAATTTACACAAAGGAATTAAACACATTAAAGTAATTATAGATCATCATATGATATAAAACACAGTTCAGAAAGTCTCTAAAGGCTATCAATAAAGATCCATAAATGGATCCACAAATGTGAAGAAAAAATCAGAGATATCAAAACCGTGCATGCACTTACTGTACCTTCTACCCTAGGAAGAGCTCCCTCTCTTTAACCCTTCCCATGCTCACCATCTTTACTCCATCTACAAAACAAAACACATTTGTATATGGAGGGAGGTGACACATTATTATATATGCCCACATGTGTTTGCATGGACATGTACATATATGTACACATACATGCCTGTGGAAGCCAGAAGTCAAAGGCGTTTTGCTGGTTATCTTGCTTACTTTTCTCAATCACTCTCACATCTTTTAAATGGGGTCTTTAGCTAAACATTGCCAATTTAGCTAGATTGTCTGAACAATATGACTCAAGGATTCCTCTCTCTTTGCCTCCTCATGCTATGATTATAAATGCTATGATATTCTGTTTTTTAAAACCAATATAGGTTCTGGGTGTTGAACTCAGGTCCTCATGTACACAATGTAAAGAACATACTAACTGGGCCATATCTTCTAGCTTCACACTTCACTACAGAGCAATAAATAAAGGCATCTTAAAATCTGATACAAGAAGCTCAGACTATGATATTGAATAGCAATTTTCTCCAATATTCACCTTGTCTGCCTCATGGAAGTGCCTTCTACATAATGGGAAAGATGGGTGTAGAAAAATTTACCTGTTCAGATGTCATGAGCTGAAAACAAACTGTCTCTCCCATGAGTAATGTCTGGGGGCCAAATCTGCCATTCTGATTTTAGTTACATACTTGTATCTCAACAAGCCACCATTTTCAGGCAGATATGAGTGAACTAAAACTTGTCCTCCTCTGTTGTATGCCCAGTCAAGGTATAGTGGAATGAGAGCAGGGATGTTATGATCAATAGACCACAGATATTACATACAGAGGCAGATTAGTGCCCCAAAAGGCAGGTAGAATTAGAGCCAGAAGACTGGAATAAAAACGAAACCTGCCATAGCTTCTGTTGGAAGATATTTTCTATTGATTCACATTGAGGTGGTGAGGGGCCAGTAATTGGAGGAGAGAGGAGAAGGAGCTAAGGAGACAAAGAGGGTCAGTGGATTGCATTAGCTGAGCAGAAAGGAGAGAGACATATATCCAGATGGCTTCAGATGTATTTCTGGTGTTTTGGAGAGGTTAGAAAAATTGGGATAAGACCTTTATCATTGTAAATTGGCATTATGTAATTGGGAGTTTTATATACATAAATATATTTGGTTAATTATTCAAGTTTAAGAGTCATGCTTTACAGATATTGGAAGGAGTGGGTGCTGGGCAGAAGCATGGGATTCCCACAGTTTACAGTCTATGGTGGAGAGAAAACACAGCTGGGATGCTGTGAGAGTATCTAGAAGAGATGGCAACAGTGAGAGCCGTCCTGAGCGAGACCCACTGGGACTTGGTGCAGAGGCTTGGCGGGGCAGTACTTTTTAAAATAATTCCTGCTACAGCATCAGTTGTATGTTAATATTCTACAACTAGATTCTGGGAAGGAGTAAACAGAATTTTATAATGAGTGGGATAGTCAACCAGGACTGCAGTATCATCCTAGGACCCACCATCTTGCTTGTGCCTATATTGTTCTTACATGGTTTCACTATATACATTTCTCTATTACTCTCCTATTTTCCTTCTGGAATCATTTGTTATCACAAGAGAATGGCAGACACTTGATGAACTGCAAATGAGGAACATCATCTCTGCCATGGTCCAAGAACAACTAAATTAGGTACCACAATACAGTCCATCAAATATTTAAAATGCTGCAATCAAATGAAAGGTTTATTGTTCCAAGAACACTAATGATACATCCATACTTATTGCAAATTGTTGTTTTATGCAAAGACTTTGGAATGCCAGCTGCTGCATTGTCTGAACTGTTCTTTTATATAAATTTTTTTTATTCTTTTTTGCCTTCAACCCAGGTATTTCAATCAAAGATTTATTCTATTGTAAATTCCAATGACTTTCCTCCTGCTGAGTTGTCTGGTGAAGCCTCAGAAAGGACATATAGGGAAAAAATATTCCTGGGTTGGATTTCTTTGGGACCCAGAAATGTTGATCTGAGTAAAAAGAGAAGTCCTTTGAATTTTCTTCAAGATCCAAATATTCAAGAAAAAGGCAAGCATTCAGATAAACACAAACATTATTAGCTAAATGCAGGGTGGTTCTGTTTTTCTGAGAATGAGCTCAATGGTTTGATTACTAATGGTAAAATAGTATTGATACAGGGGCTAGTACTGGGAATCAAAGAAAAACACCACAATCTAGATAGGCTACATATCGGAGATCTATGGAAATGGCTTTAGAAGGCCCAGCATTCTACCTCAGGCTTTGACAGGCCTCTGTCTCTAAATGCTGAAGAGATGAAGATTCTGAAGTGCTCAATTCTCCATAGGCCTTAGTGCATTTGAAAGAAATAAGAATAGTGTTTTGCATTTACCAGGCACTGTTGTGGGAATCCACAGGGCTCTGGCATGGGCAGAGCAGCCAAAGAATTGCAGTTCTCTGAGGGGAAGCCAGAGCAAGGTGGGCTACTGAGCTTTTTCTGCGGGCACCACTACTCCAGAATTAGTGCCAAGATTGGAGCCACCGAGCAGGAAGTGCTGCTGTAGGCTCAACACCCAGCTGGTTGGGCCAGGTTAAGGTCCAGGGAAGAAAGCTTCAGAAGAGAATACTCTTCTCTGGAGTGTTACAGCTCAATAAGACAAGCATTCTCAGATGATCTTTGGTGAAATAGCTCGTACAATTTATAAACATTTTGGGTGGGTTAGGATCTAAAGGCTTGGTCTGAGATGTTAGGGATGCCTTATCTGCATGTGGAAGGACTTCAGGTTTTGTCCCTACATGACTGATAGTCATAGTCCTCTCAAAGGGGTGTCATGGTCACATGCTCCAGGACAGAAACCTGGTCAGGAGTAGATTTAAATGCTGTTTTCAGTTATGAGACTTGCCAGGGTTCCTGAATCTGTTCTACCTTACCAGGTTTCTGTCTGGTGGCACAATCTATTGCCTCACAGTGTTCTATATTACAGAGATTATCTTCCCAATACTAGCAGAAACTTGAATATTTGAAAACACTAAAAATGCAGGTTTCCAATGGCTTCACAATAAGACAGGGTGACTAAAACCATGTCCTCATATGTGTTCAAGCAAAGCAGAGGTACACAAGGCCTTTCCAAGGACTTGGTTGTCCAGGAGAGACATGAGAAGCTCATCCACCAGAGTAGAAAGGGATCATCCCCTTGTAGACTCTCCCATACTCTACCTCTAAAACATCCACATGACAATGCAATCCTCTGATTACTGAGGGTAAGACTTACCTACTTATCTTGAATATCTAGACTCTACAGTACATGTCCCAAGGAAAACCAGCAGTATATCTTCTCCAGAGAGAAAACACAACATAGTCCAGAAGAAACTAAGAGACAGGTACACTCTAGAGTGACTAATTCTTCATCAAGGAGAAAGGTGGGCTCCATCTGGCAAACAGATGGAATCTTCCTCGTTAGCATAACACATAAATTAAATCTCGGTATCTGCCAGAACAGAGTTGACATTGATTTTGTGGTTTGCTTTCCTTCTTAAAGAAAGAAGCCATTTGTTTGTGAGGTAAAACTTCATGATAGATCTTTGCTTTGCAGTGTGATTATAACACCTAATTTCCTGATTAAAGATGCTAATTGTGAGTAGTTACTTCGTGTAACTACAAAGCACAGAAGTATAATTCTGTAATAAAATAGCATTTGTGAAAGTTCTGTGGGAAGGCAAGCTGGCAGAGGAGACAGGTGCTTAGTAAAGATGAGTGAGAATCACTGAGGGATCCCACTGGGTCTTATTCCACACTGAGGCACAATTAGAACTTGGCTGTGAGCTTGCATTTTCAACGTTTAAGTCTGAACAAAGCTCCTTTTGTAACTGGGTCATAGGGACAGAGCCACTGGGTACTGAAAGGGCAGGGAAGACTTCTTTATGGACCAGAAGGGTCCTACTTACTTCCCAGTTGAGACTCAAAGGAGCCAAAACCTTCCACATGGGAGGTCTTTACCGTTCTCCCCATCATCGTCCACTGAAAGAGTCCCAATGACTCCAAATTCCTGCTCACTTGTAATAAAGAGTCACAAGCAAGAAGCAGTTCAGGGAGATAATAAGCCAGTAAAGTGAGTTACATATTAAAGAGCTGCCTCAGGAACGAAGTAAGGAAGTGGAAGAGGCATGGCTGAGCCCAGACTTAAGAGCTTGGTGAAATGGTCTGGGAACTGGTTAGGAAAGGCAAAGGGGGATTTTAAAGATATGTTTCTGAATAATTTAGATGGGGTTCCTTTAATGTTTTCAAGAAGGAAGGACAAGGCCAGGCAATCCTCTAGCGCATCTTTTGATGTTAGGATTATTTTGGGTATAATGAACATTTGCATGGATCTAGGATGGCATGAGGCCCACATATGTGTTTAAGCTCTGCATTGATCTTATCAACATTTATTCCTGATCTTTTGTTTCCAAATTTTTCTTTACATAACTTACTTATCTTCAGTATATGTACACACACACACACACACACACACACACACACACACAATAAAGACATATATAAGCTTGTGCCTTTAAATTCTAAGTTTTTCCCCATAAACCATTATAATCACCATTCCTTTCCACTGTCTGATGTTTTATAAGCCTTCAGACTCAAACACATCCTCTGATTTTCCTGGTTTACACTCTCTGCTCACCATAAGTGTATCTATTAATGGAGGGTTCCTGTTTCTAACCAGTAGGCCAAAGTTCAAGAGAAGTTAGACTTGAGCTTCAGTTAATTAAAACAAAAAGAGAGAGAGAGATAAAAATGTTGAATCTTTGCCATGTCAACAAACAGAGCTATTGCCAATGCAATATCTCATAATTATGCTCCCATTATTCCCTGTAAGAAACTATGTAATTCTACCATTGAAATGTCCTTTTAAAGGATTATTTGTGAGCACAAACCTACCAAAGCATTATTTTTCTAATTTCATGTTGTATCCATAGCTGAAACTACAGCCCAGAAGCAGATGAATTAAGTCTCCTCACATAGAGATGTCAGAAGAATTCATAGGTGACATGAGAGACAGAGACACTTTGATGCTACTGTGTCAGGATTCTGCTCCTGGGTGCCACATTCCCTGAGAGGCAGAACATATCTGAGCCTGACATCTTCCCAGCATGTTGGCACCATAGCCAGGACTTGTTTACTTACACAGGGAACTCATGGGCACTGTGATTTATATTCCTGGAAAGAAATACAGCAAAAACTTCCTTAATCTTCACATAACCAGTAGCACCCAGGATAACACAAAGGAACAAATAAACAACCAAAGGCCTAACAGGCATTGTTGGCAGCTCTAGCTGACCAAAAGCAATTTCTTGAGAGAAAATAGATTTATGTCTGGAAAGTTCATTTCGGTTCATGTGACAGAATGAAGGAGCATGAAATGAGGGTTATGCAAGGTAGAAGAAAAGATATTTATGATACCACCATTCTTAGCTCACAGTAGGGATCCAGAAAAAATGGCTAGACGACTATTTTTTAAGCAAATGTCTGTTGGCTAGTGTTTTAAATTTTCTCTCCAGCTTTGAGATTATCATAGTTGCACGATTTTATATTTTTATTTTTTGACTATTTCATGGAAAATTATACAGATAAAATGGTAGGCATAAAAATATTTCTAAGTTGATTGAAAGTGGAATTAAAAACATTTTTTGATAAAATTGAAAATCTACATGGAAAATATTTCTGATAAAATTCAAGAAACATATAGAAAAACATGATAAAATTGAAGATTGTAATGGAAAATAATACAGACAAGAAGGTAGTCATAAAAAACATTACTAAGCCACACTGTGCCATATCCAAGTGGCTCAGGGTGGTAGCTAACCACCCAGGAGTGCAGAGAGGACAGTCAGCACAGGTAGTACCTCCCCTGCCTCTCACAAGATCACCTCCAGAACCCCCTGGCAGAACCCTTCTGGTTTCTGTCTCCAGCCTGGGATCATCCTCTCCAACAGCATGCCATACCTAAGTGGCACAGTAAAGAGAGAACTGTCAGCATGAGTAGGACCTCCCTTGCTGCTCAGAGAAAGCAACAGGAAACCTTGAGGACACAAGAGCCTAGGAGTAGGCTGGGACTGGAGTCTTCTGATTTCCTCCTGCACCCAGAGCTGATTGGGGCCACAGAGCTACATACCCAAATACAACCACAAGAGAACTGGTCCCCCAGGAGGACCTACATGCCTGTGTACACAGAGAGACCAGGTCTCCCAGAAGCACAGATACAAAGGCTTGCATGACAGATAAGCCACAGTCAGAGACAGCAACACCAGTTAACATCAGAGATAAACAGATGGCAAAAGGCAAATACAAGAACATTACCATCAGAAACAAAGGCAACATGGCACCATCTGAACCAAGTTCTCCCACAACAGTAAATCTTGGATACCCCAACACACTAGATTAAAAAGATCTGGATTTAAAATCACATCTCATGATGTTGATAGTGGAGTTTCAAGAAGGACATAAATAAAAGAATACAGGAGAATTTGAGTCAACAGGCAGAAGCCCTTAAAAAAGAAACACACACACACAAAAAAACCCTTAAAGAAATACAGGATAACAAAGGTCAACAAGCAAAAGCCCTTAAAGAGGAATCCCAAAATTCCCTTCAAAAATTACAGGAAAACACAAACAAACAAGTGAAGGAACTGAACAAAACCATCCAGGATCCAAAAATGGAAGTAGAAACAACTAAAAATCACAAAGGGAGACACCTCTGGAAATAGAAAACCTTGGAAAGAAATCAAGAGTCATAGATGCAAACAACAACAGAATACAAGAGATAGAAGAAAGAATCTCAGGTGATGAAGATACCATAGAAAGCATTGACTCAACAGTCAAAAAAAATGCAAAATGCAAAAAGCTCGTAACCCAAAACATCCAGGAAATAATAGTCACCCATCACATAATAGTCAAAACACCAAATGCACTAAACAAAGAAAGAATATTAAAAGCAGTAAGGGAAAAAGGCCAAGTAACATAAAAAAGCAGTTCTATCAGAATTATACCAGACTTCTCACCAGAGGCCATAAAAGCAAGATCCTGGGCAGATGTCATACAGACCCTAAAAGAACGCAATTGCCAGCCCGGACTACCATACTGAGCAAAACTCTCAATCACCATAGATGGAAAACCCAAGGTAATCTATGATAAAACCAAATTTACACAATATCTTTCCACAAATTCAGCCCTACAAAGGATAATAGATGGAAAATGCCAATACAAGGAGGGCAACTACACCATAGTAAAAGCAAGTAGTAATTTTCTTTCAATAACACCAAAAGAAGATCACCACACAAACATAAAAAATAACATCAAAAATAACAGGAAGCAACAATCACTATTCCTTAATATCTTTTAACATCAATGGACTCAATTCCCCAATAAAAAGACATAGACTACAGCCTAGATACATAAACAGGACCCAGCATTTTGCTGCATATAGGAAACCCACCTTGGTGTCAAAAAGAAACACTACCTCAGAGTAAAAGACTGGAAAACATTTTTCTAAGGAAAGGTTCCAGGAAACAAGCTGGAGTAGCCATTCTAATATTGAATAAATTGACTTTCAACCAAGAGTCATCAAAAAAGACATAGAAGGACACGTCATATACATCAAAGGAAAAATCTACCAAGAAGAACTCTCAATTCTGAACATCTATGCTCCAAATGCAAGGACAAGTTCATTTGTAAAAGAAATTTTACTAAAACTCAAAGCACACCTTGTAACTCACACAATAATTGTGGGTGGCTTCAACACCCCACTCTCCTCAATGGACAGATCATGGAAACACAAACTAAACAGAGACATAGTGAAACTAACAGAAGTTTTGGACCAAATGGATATAACAGATATCTACAGAACATTTCATCCTAAATCAAAAGAATATACCTTCTTCGCAGCATTTCATGGTACCTTCTCCAAAATTCTCCATATAATTGGTCATAAAGCAGACTCAACATATATAAGAAGATTGAACTAATCCCATGCCTCCTCTCAGATCACTATGGAGTGAGGGTGGTCTTCAATAGCAACAAAAACAACAGAAAGCACACATACACATGGAAGCTGAACAATGCTCTACTCAATGATACCATGGTCAAGGAAGAAATAAGGAAAGAAATCAAAGACATTTTAGAATTTAATGAAAATGAAGTTACAACTTAAGCAAATTTCCGGGACACAATGAAAGCAGTGCTAAGAGAAAAGCTCATAGCTCTGAGTGGCTCCAATAAGAAGGTGCTGAAGCATAGACTAGCAGCTTAATGCCACACCTGGAAGCTCTAGAACAGAAATAAGCTAATACACCCAAGAGGAGTAGACGCCAGGAAATCATCAAACTCAGGGCCAAAATCAACCAAGTAGAAACAAAAAGGACTATACAAAGAATCAACAAAACCAGTAGCTGGTTCTTTGAGAAAATCAACAAGATAGATAAACCCTTAGGCAGGATAATCAGAGGGCAGAGAGACTATCCAAATTAACAAAATCAGAAATAAAAAGGGAGATATAACAGCAGAAACTGAGGAAATTTGAAAAATCATAAGATCCTGCTACAAAATCCTATGCTAAACACAACTGGACAATCTGAATGACATGTGCAATTTTCTCAACATATACCAAATACCAAAGTTAAATCAGAATCAGATAGACCATCTAAACAGTCCCATAACTCATAAAGAAACAGAAGCGGTCATTGGAAGTCTCTCTCAAAAAAAAAAAAAAAAAAAAAAAAAAAAAAAAAAAAAAGGACAAGTCCAGATGGTTTAAGTGCAGAATTCTATCAGATCTTCAAAGAAGACCTAACGTCAATACTCTTGAAACTTTTCCACAAAATAGAAACAGAAGGACACTACCCAACTCATTCTATGAAGCCACAATTACACTGACAACAAAACCACAGAAAGATCCAACAAAGAAAGAGAACTTCAGACCAATTTCCCTTATGAATATTGATGTAAAAATACTCAATAAAATTCTTGCCAAACGAATCCAAGAACACATCAAAATGATCATTCACCACGATCAAGTAGGCCTCATCCCAGGGAGGCAGGGATAGTTCAATATACTGAAATCCATCAATGTAATCCACTACAAAAGCAAACACAAAGAAAAAAAAAACAATATAGTCATTTCATTAGATCCTGAAAAAGCATTTGACAAAATTCAGCATCCTTTCATGTTAAAAGCCTTAGAAAGATCACAAATTCAAGTCCCATTCCTAAAAATAGTAAAAGCAACATACAGCAATCCAGTAGCCAACAACAGACTAAATGGGGAGAAACTTGAAGCAATCCCACTAAAATCAGGGACTAGATAAGGCTGCTCTCCCTCTCCATATCTATTCAATATAGTACTTGAAGTTCTAGCTAGAGCAATTAGACAACAAAGGGAGGTCAAAGGGATACAAATGGAAAGGAAGAAGTCAAACTATCACTATTTGCAGTTGATATGATAATATACATAAGTGACCCAAAAAACTCCACCAGAGAATTCCTACAACTGATAAACAACTTCAGCAAAGTGGCTGGGTATAAAATTAAATCCAACAAATCAGTAGCCTTCCTCTACTCAAAGGATAAACAGGGTGAGAAAGAAATTATGGAAACATCCTTCCCAATAGTCACAAACAATATAAAGTATCTTGGTGTGACTCTAACCAAACAAGTGAAATATCTATATGACAAGAACTTCAAGGTTCTGAAGAAAAAGCAGTATACAGGTTCAATGCAATCCCCATCAAAATTCCAATTTAATTCTTCATAGAGTTAGAAAGAGCAATTCTCAAATTCATCTGGAATAAAAAAAAGGGGGGGTTAGCTAAAACTATTCTCAACAGTAAAAGAATGTCTGGAGGAATCAGTATCCTGGACCTAAAGCAGTACTACAGAGCAGTAGTGCAGAAAAACTGTGTGGTATTTGTACAGTAACAGTCAGGTAGATCAATGGAATAGAATTGAAGACCCAGAAATGAATGCACACACTTATGGTCCCTTGATCTTTGACAAAGGAGCTAAAACCAACCAGTAGAAAAAAGATAGCCTTTTTAACATATGTTGCTGGTTCAACTGGCATTTAGCATGCAGAAGAATGCAAATCGATCCATTATCTCCTTGTACTAAGCTAAAGTCCATGTGGATCAAGGACCTCCACATAAAACCAAACACACTAAAACTAATAGAAAAGAAACTGGGGAAGAGCCTTGAGCACATGGACACAGGGGAAATTTTCCTGAACAGAACACCAATAGCTTATGTTCTAAGATCAAGAATTGCAAATGGGACCTCATAAAATTACAAAGTTTCTGTAAGGTAAAGGACAATGTCAATAGGACAAAGGGGCCGGAGAGATGGCTCAGAGGTTAAGAGCAGTGAATGCTCTTCCAGAGGTTCTGAGTTCAAATCCCAGCAACCACATGGTGGCTTGCAACCATCTGCAAGGAGATTAGAAGCTGTCTTCTGGTGTGTTTGAAGACAGGTACAGTGTACTTACATATAATAAATAAATCATTAAAAAGTAGGACAAAACACCA
The DNA here is from genome assembly GCA_002335545.1 of Apodemus speciosus. Lineage (NCBI taxonomy): Eukaryota > Metazoa > Chordata > Mammalia > Rodentia > Muridae > Apodemus > Apodemus speciosus. Next base: position 137,880 of record BDUI01001553.1, on the reverse strand, counting down.
ACCAACAAATTGGGAAAAGATCTTTCTTTTCCAACCCTACATCCTACAGAGGGCTAATATCCAATATGCACAAAGAACTCAAGAAGTTAGCCTCCAGAGAACCAGATAATCCTATTAAGAAATTGGGGTATAGAGCTAAACAAAGAATTTTCATCTGAGGAATATCTAATGACTGAGAAGCACTGAAAGAAATGCTCAACATCCTTAGTCATCAGGCAAATGCAAATCAAAACAACCCTGAGATTTCACCTCACACCAGTCAGAATGGATAAGATCAAAAACTCAGGAGACAGCAGGTGCTGTCGAGGATATGAAGAAAAAGGAAGACTCCTCCACTGCTGGTGGGATTGCAAGCTGGTAAAAACACTCTGGAAATCAGTTTGGTGATTCCTCAGAAAATTGGACTTAGTACTACCTGAGGTCACAGCTATACCAATCCTTGGCATATACCCAGAATATGCTCCAAAATGTAATGAGGACACATGCTCCACCCTGTTCATAGCAGTCCTATTTATAACAGCCAGAAGCTGGAAAGAACCCAGATGTCCCTCAACATGGGAATGGATACAGAAAATGTGGTATATTTACACAATGGAATACTACTCAACTATTAAAAATAATGAATTCATTAAATTCTTAGGCAAATGGGTTGAACTGGAAAATATCATACTGAGTGAGGTAACTCAATCACAAAAGGACACACATAGTATGCACATATCAGATGATGCTCAAGAAGAAGGAGGAACAAAGTAGACCATCCAGAGACTACCCCACCTAGGGATCCATCCCATGAACACTTACAAAACCCAGACACTATAATCAATGCCCAAAAGTGCTTGCTGACCATTGCCTGATATAGTTGCCACCTGGGAGGCTCTGCTAGTGCATGACAAATACAGGGGGGACACTCTTGGCCAGGCATTGAACTGAGCACAGGACCCACAATGGAGGAGCTAGAGAAAGGACCCAAGGAGCTGAAGGGGTTTGCAGCACCATAGGAGGAACAACAACATGAGCCACCCAGTGGCTGGTCTCTCTCAGGGACAAAACCATCAACCAAAAAGTACACATGGAGTTACCCATGGCTCCAGATGCATAGGCAGCAGAGAATGGCCTTGTTGGACATATAGGAGGAGAGGCCCTTTTTCCTGGAAAGGTTAGATGCCACAGTGTAGGGGAAGGAATCAGGAGAGGGTTGATTGGGGAACAGGAAGAGGGGAGATGGGTTACGGGATTTTGAGGGGGGACCAGGAAAGGGGACATTTGAAATGTAAATAAAGGATATATCTTATAAAAATTATTAAATTAATTGGAAGAAGAATTACAAGCATTTTTTGATAAAATCGAAGATTTACATGAAAAATACTTCTGTTAATCTATGCCTTTTTATTGGGGAATTGAGTCCATTGATATCAAGAGATTTTAAGGAATGATAATTGTTCCTTCCTGTTATTTTTGGTGTTATTTTTGTGTTTGTGTGGTTACTTTCTTTTGGGTTTGTTGGAAGATTACTTTCTTTCTTTGTCTAGGGTGTAGTTTCCCTCCTCGTGTTGGTGTTTTCCACCTATTATCCTTTGTAGAGCTGGATTTGTGGAAAGATATTGTGTAAATTTGGCTTTTCATGAAATATCTTGGTTTCTCCATAAATGATCATTGAGAGTTTTGCTGGGTATAGTAGTCTGGGCTGGCATATTGTGGTCTCTTAGGGTCTGTATGAGATCTGTCCAGGATCTTCTTGCTTTCATGGCCTCTGGTGAGAAGTCTGGTGTAATTCTGATAGGTCTGCCTTTAAAAGTTACTTGGCCTTTTTCCCTTATTGCTTTTAATATTCTTTCTTTGTTTAGTGCATTTGGTGTTTTGACTATTATGTGATGGGAGTAATTTCTGTTCTGGCCCAGTCTGTTTGGAGTTCTGTAGGCTTCTTGTTCATGGGCATCTTTTTCTTTAAGTTAGGGAAGTTTTCTTCTATAACTTTGTTGAAGATATTTGCTGGCCCTTTAAGTTTTATATCTTCTCTCTTCTCTTCTATACCTATAATCCTTAGGTTTGATCTTCTCATTGTATCCTGGATTTCCTGGATGTTTTGGGTTACAAGCTTTTTGCATTTTCCATTTTCTTTGACTGTTGAGTCAATGCTTTCTATGGTATCTTTAGCACCTGAGATTCTTTCTTCTATCTCTTGTATTCTGTTGTTGTTTGCATCTATGACTCCTGATTTCTTTCCAAGGTTTTCTATTTCCTTTTGTAATTTCTTCATTATTTCTACTTCCATTTTTAGATCTGGATGGTTTTGTTCAGTTCCTTCACTTGTTTGCTTATGTTTTCCTGTAATTCTTGAAGGGATTTTTTTGTTTCCTCTTTATGGGCTTCTGCCTGTTGACCCATGTTCTTCTGTATTTCTTTAAGGGAGTTATTTATGTCCTTGAAGTCCTCTATCAGTATCATGAGGTACGATTTTAAATCCAACTCTTGATTTTCTGATTTGTTGGGATATCTGGGACTTGCTGTGGTGGGAGAACTGGGTTCTGATGTTGCAAGTAGCCTTGCTTTCTGTTGGTAGGATTCTTGTGCTTGCCTTTCACCATCTGGTTGTTTCTGGTGTTAGTTGGTCTTGCTGTCTCTGGCTGGAGCTTGTCCCTCCTGTGGGCCTGTAAGCCTGTGTCTGTACTCCTGGAAGACCAACTCTCTTCTAGCAGGGTCTGTTCACAGAAGGCAGAGGAGCCATCTAGCTCCCTGGTGCAAATGGCAACCTGAAGATTCCTGTCCCATCAGCTCCACTAATCATATACCCCGGTGTGCTCCCTAGCTGTTCCCCTCCAGAGAGAAGGAGATCTCACCTCTTAGCTCAGAAGGGAAAGCGGCTGGGAGATCACTCTCTTCTGGCAGTCTGTGCACTGAAGGTTGTGGAGCCAACTGGCTCCCTGGTACAAAGGGCCATAGTTGCATGTTTTGCAGATATGGGTAGGGGATACTTTCTCTGTATGCTCAAGGGTGCATTTGTAGAGGCCCGGGACTGACAACAGGTAACTTCTTCAATGAACTTATTTTTTGAGGCAGGGTTTMTCACTTAGCCTAGAAGAATCAGACTTACCTAGTCAAGGTGACCTGTAAACCCCAGGGATCTTTGTATTTTTTCTCCCTAGTGTTGGAATTACAAGTACATGCCCCTGTTGTGCTTGGCTTTGTTTTTGAATGTGGGTGATGGGGATCTGAACTCAGATACTTCTTGGTGCATAGGAAGTGGTTCACTGACTGAGACATCTCTTCTACCCTGAAAATGCTTCCTTGGATGCTTTAAATGTAGAAAGCCCTCTGGAAGCATTCCTTGTTTTTGTCTTTGTTTTTTTCTTTGTCTTTGTTTTGTTTTTTCCATTTAAAGAGCCTGGCCTAAGATCAGTAATATAGCTCTTGTCTAACACACACAAGGCCCTGAGTTCAATTTGCACCACTGCAAAAAATAAAAACAAAAATAACAACAAATGAAAAACTCTTATTTTCAGATCATTTTAGTCTTAGAATAGACAAAATACAGTTCATATGCCCTTGACTTAGTTTTCTCTTCTGTTTACATCTTGCAGACCCACAAATGAGAATTAAAGCAGAAACCTTATGTACTGTGCTTTATTGACATTTCTCTGATTTATGCCAATGTTCCTGTTCTGCCTCAGGATCCAGTGATGTAAGATTAGTTCTTCGATTCAGTTGTCATGTCTTGTTAGAGTCTTTCAATTTATGACAATTTCTTTTTTCCTTTCCTTCATGACATTCACACAATGTGGAAGACAGCATTTCCTTTTACATTCCAGGGTATCTGAAGTCACTAGACTGCTTATCTATGTCCATCTTACTTACACATATCTATGATAAGGTTTTATTTCTAAATTAGGCATACTAAAAGGTAACAACAATCCTAAGAAATGAGATGCAACATTAATAGTATTATAGAATAAAGTATATTACTTATGAATCTTGTGACTTCTAGAATTTTTATATTTAATGTATTATTGAACTGTGCCTGTCCAGAATCCAGAAATAGCTACACTAAGACAAGGGAAAACATTGTCATGATAGGCTGTTTTATAGAAAGCACCTAATTTGTGTTTATCAGATGTTTGTTCATTCTTAAATGATGATGAGATACAGCATAAGAAGGGATAATAGAGATGCCACATCCATTGATTAAGGTGGTATCTGGCAGGGTTCTCCACTACAATGTCACTATTTTTTCTTTGTAATGTTGAATCTTTGGGGGAAACCTTTGGAATTACACAAATAATGCTCCTGCTTTTAAGTTTAGACTTTCACTCACCAATTTTCTCATCCATCAGTGTTTCTAGCTGGTGGCTTCATGTACTCTTAAGTACGACTTGCTGTTGCTCTCCTTACATGTATACTATGAATTGGAAATCATCTCTAAAGCAGAATTGGCATTTCTCTCTGTGAGTCTCTGCACATGTTCACATGTGCATGTGTAGAGACCAGAAGACCATCTAAATGCTTGTTCCTAGGAACACCAGCTATTATTTTTATTAGACAGGTTTTCTCATTGGCCTGCAACCCATCAAGTAGGTAAAGCAGTGAGTCCCAGGAACCCGCCTGCTTCCATTTTACCAGCCTTGATATTAAAAATGCATGCTACTACATAGAGGGTTTAGGGTTATTGATTTTTCTTTAAATGTGGAGACTGAGAGACCAGACTTGGATTCCCCTGCTTGTAAGACAAGCACTTTACCAACTGAGCCATCATCCCAGGACCTACTGCTCCGCTTTTCTTCATTTTAGATACATATTCTGCTGCAGGGCTGATGATCAAGCAGTGCCTACCATGACTGTTGATTGTTTTGCCAAATAGATCCAACTGGAGCCTCTCTAACTTACCCACGTGGTCTCTGGTGTCCTCACTGCATCTCCACTGTTTTGTTTGAAGTTGGAAATACCTCTTTACTCCATAGCACTTCAAAACTCTCCAAACTCAACCTGGATTTTCCTCTCCTGGTCCTGGGAACAGAAGATTTGCCAATATGCCATGTATCGGAGAACAATGTTTTGAATGGTATCCCTTTAATGAAACAGAGCATCAGTATTTCTCCAACCAAAACACCCCCACCCTATCTGTCAAACAAAAACAGACCCTGACCCCCAAGCACCAACAGAACATTGACATGTAGCCCTGTTTAGTAGGAGTAATTCTTTTAATTAGACAATCATTAACAAGTGGATAACAAACTGTCACATTGGATTCTAGGCTTAGCCCTGAGTGAGGGTCCAGGACAGACACTGACAATCCATTGTTGGTAAGTCAGAAGGAAATAACAGTGAAGGGCAAGTGTGAGGAGAAGGGAGGGTCTGATGGGGGAGGCTACAGAGCTTTGGGGCCTTAAGACAGGCACTTGGAAGTATGAGCAAAGCATCAATGTTTATTATAAAGGATATTTGTTGCAAACACTGAGAGACACACAAGTGCCTCCCAGCTCAGTGCTTACTACTTTATCCCTTTCATTTGTAACAGACTGGGTGCTACTCCATATTAGGGACAGAACATGTATGTTAATTGACCTTCCACTAGAAAACGGGATTCTAGGGTCACTGAAATTCCCTTTGAATCCATTTTTTTTCTACAAGTTGTATAATCCTCACTCGGAGATTTCCTCTCTCAAAACCTGTTTCTTAAGTTGAGAAGAAAAATGGGAGTCGTCATCTCCTCATAAATGCTATGTAGTCAGTGCAAAGCACTCCGTATCACTCCCGGCACATGCTAGGAGTTCACAAAATGGCCATTAGTGGTTCTTCAGTTGTGACCAGTAGGAATACTAAGGGTTGTAATGAATGGTAACTCTTATTGGACCTATCTTTGGAATTTTTTCTACTTTCCACTGAACTGGAAAATATTCACAGAACTCAGTATACAACCTACAAAAGGGGAGAGGTCCTTGTATTTTGTCAAACTGAGGGTCTCACAATAAAATGGAGAATGCCTATCTGGTTATTAATTACCAGACATATTTGACATGGCTGATCAATTTTTCATGGGATACTAAGATAGTGAATTAGCTTCTGCCCCATCTTTATGAAACCAGCAATAGTAACGGCATAGGAAAAAGTCAGTATCCATTGGCATAATTAAAGAGGATATTAATTACTTTTAAGGCTGCAGATACCTTTAGGGATTGTGTTTAGGTTTGTACCACCTATAATTAGATTCATGAAAATACTGGGACTAAAACTAATCTCTGTGATGATTTAGCTTCATAAATTTGATTTGCACAAAAGAGAACCAAGAAAGCCCCGTAACAGTTGTGAATGTCTCAAGGTCACAAACCCAGGCCGTAAGTCTACATCTGCCTCTGACTCCCCCCTCCCTTTTTATAAATAAAATATCACCTCACAGATAGTTAGGTTTCATTTTGCAAATGTGAAATTTTTGTCTCAATGACTCTATTCAGTTTTAAACTTAAAAAAATATTGAAACATTATTATAAGGGACTTCCAAATTTAAAAAAAAAAGAATCATGAGCAAAATTAACCACACCCAAAGTCTATACATCTCAATGAACTTCTATGCAATTAGAATAGCCATTTTAAAGCCGTGGGGCTTCACATTCAGTTTTATAATTTTACTATGAAATATATACGCCACCGAAAAAAAATCAATCAATCAAACAAACAAAAAACCACTCATGGCAGAGTTAAAGCAGCTTGTTAGCAACTAGCTTGATATTCAGCTCCATGACTCAAGCGTTCACCATTTTAAAAATATTTATTTTTCATCTCATATGTATGATTGTTTTGCCTGCGTGTATGCCTCTGTGTCATGTAAATGCCTTGTTCATAAGAGGATGTCTGATACCCTGGAGCTGGAGTTACTGCCTTTGGATACTAGGTGCTCTGCAAGAGTAAGAAATATTTTTAACTGTGCAGTCATAATTCCATCCTCAATGACTATATCCTTTAGCCAGCTTCTAGATCATACCCAGACATAAGCAGGTTATATAGTAAAAAGAAGTCAAGACAAACTAGGGAAACAAGAAAATGAAGAAACAACATGTGTGTACGTGGAGAAATGGGTGTATGTGTATGTCCTGTGTGCTACATTATATTATGCATATAAAGATCAGAAAACAACCTCAAGTATTGGCACTTTGCATTTTTTAGAGAGACCTTGGTTTTTCCACTGTGTCTGCCAGACTACTTGTCTTGACTGCTTCTGGGGACACTTACATCCTCACCTCCCATCTCACTTGAGGAACATCGGGGTCACAGCCATGTGCTGCTGCATCTGGCTTTACATGGGTTCTGACAACTCAGATCTCCATACTTGTGCAAGAAGCACTTAACCCACTGAGTCATTTCCCCAGATGCCAGCATGATTCTTAACCATGGTGACAAAGCCCTTTGAACCTTCAGAAACATGGACTCATTTTGTCATCTCCAGTAGCTGAGTGGCCATTGGGAGGAGATTAAAGCGTTACCTCTAGTTTATGCATCTAAAGTATTGGATCCTTTAGTGGCAATCAAGGAAGATTTCCTAACAGAAGTGAGGTTTGAGCTTGGGGTTGAAAAAAAAAAAGGTAGACTTTACTCATTGATCCAGATGAGAAGGATAAAGATTATAAAGGACAGAGGTAACTTGACAAAATCTGTTTCTGTTTACTGGGTTGCTCACCAAGGCACTCCCGAGTTGTCCCTTAACTTTGAATGTTAAACTTTTCAAGAAGAAGCACATCTAAGAACAATTTCAAGGGCTTACCACATGGCTAATGAGCAAAGGATAGTATACATTCTGTGGTTACAACTTTAACTAATAGGCAGAAGGGGAACTCGAATTTTTATCTCCTAGTGACTATAAAACAGCGTCACCACACTGTAATGATTAGCATAATCATTAAAAAACAGTTTAGTTAAATTTAAGGAAACCTAGACACATGAAGATACACTGTCTTCATCAAAGCAAGTCAAGTCCAGATAAAACAAGGCTCCCAAATTGACTCCGATGCTTGGAAATAAAATCCTTGGAGCACCAATTACCACGGACTCTGAAAAGCAATTATTATCAGCTGCTGCTTTCCCACAGTGAATTCTAATTTAATTACATCTTCTAGGTTTAAAATGGAGCTCTGTAGAGGGAGATAGGGGAGAAAGGAATGCATGTTCACAGGGAAACAGTGATTTTTTAAAAAAAAAATATTGAGGGTAATTAGTCATGGTCATTCTGTTTCCAAGAGAGACACGGGATTATGAATTCATCATATTTAAGTGTTCTATAGAAGAAAGGAAATTTAGTCTTTGTTTGCAGGAATATGCACCTGGGTAAGAGTAGAAAGAGGAAAGATCTGAGTCTCTGCTTCTCTGCTCCTTGGTACTTTCCTGAGAGCTTGTTCTGTTCCCAGCTAGATCAAGTTTACAGATTTGTTTTATCGATTGTGAATATTTAACCATTATGTTTGGCTTCAGTGCCTGTTGATGAAGCGGCCATTCACACAGCTTCTGGAGTCCACTGCACATCTATACCCCTGGAGGACAAAAGAGGATATGTTTGTCCATGGCAGGAAGCCAAGCTGTATTGACTTTTTTTTTTTTCCAGACAAGGCCTTTCCTGTCATTCTCACACCAAGTCATTTATCTGGCAGCACAAAGATCCCTCCTGTTTCTAAGTATGCTGTCCCTATGGATGGGGCTGACAGACTAGCCAAGGCCTGTCCCCGTGGCAAAACATCCTGTGTTCACAGGACTTCTGTCTTACTTTACAAGATGAGAAGGTCCACAGAAACAATGTCTAAAAGACTCCCTCGGGGTCACTGAGATGTCAGGAAGCACAGGGGTTGGAATTGGGGTCACCCGCCTTGCCTTCCACGTCCACAGAGGCAGGGAATATTCCATGATGCTCCATGACAACAAGACCCATTTCCTTCTGAATGGCATTTGCCATTGACATGTAAAATCAGGATTATCTCCGTCCCCATAGCATTTATTTATATATGTATTTATTCATTGTTTACTCATCTGCGTGCTTGATAACCTTGGTTAGTCCCTGCTTTTCCAAGTCTCCATAACAATGAATCAATTCCCCTCTGTGAATATTCTTTTCAATTTTTTTTCAAAATTAAAATATTATTTCATAATTTTCTCTCTCACCTTTACCCCCTCCAACTCCTACATATATCTGCCCTCTTTTTGTTGAATTCATGGACTTTCTCTTTGTTCATGTCCAAGGTCCAGGCTGCCTCTGAGGGCCTTGTCTGGGCCTGCTGCAGATAGGAGTCATATTCCTGGTCTGTGATGTCACCGGAAACCATGTGTAATCCCATGATCCATTCTCCCTCTGACTATAAAGAGCAACAAAGCTACTTCTGCAGTGATATGGATAAGTACAGGGATAGTGGGGAAAGGGGAACACAGAAGGTGTCTGTAACAACTCCTGTCTTCAACAACCAACCTCACTCTCCCCGCTGAGAGGTAACAGCCTAAATAGGAAGCCATCGAAGATGATGATGATGATGATGATGATGATGATGATGATGATGATTAAATCTTTTTTTTTACACTTCAGCCATTATGCCATCCACTCCTGATCTGCTCTCTGTTCCTCATCCCATTCCTCCTTCCCCATCTCCAAGAGGATGTCTTCTCTCCCACCCCCACCCCCAGCCCACCATACCTCCCTACTCTCTGGGGTCTCAAATCTCTAGCGAATTAGGTGCATCTTCTCTACAGAGGCCAAAGAGAATTCTTTAAAAGCATAATAAGGACGCTAAAATTATGACTCCACAATTGATGGCCTCTGGTGGGGTGCAGGAGCGGAATGATTCAGTTCTGGGCAGGCTACTGTGAGTTTGAGCGTGCTCCAAATTGTTTTATTTTTTTATTATCGTTTGGAGGGAGAGGTCACAAAGGTGGGGGCAGACATGGAAGGAGTTGGAAATGAGTGTGATGGGGTGCATGCTGTGAAATTCTCAAAAAAAATCAATAAAAATATGTGTGGAAAAAAATCATGGCCTTATTCTCCGCCCCTCAGCATTCCTGAGTTGCCTATAATTCTTAGTCCAGGGGTGGGGTTCTGTGATGGGCCCTCCATGTTACTATGTTTACTGGTGGTGTACTTCTGCTCTTGTTTAGGTTGTCATATTAAAAAAGTAGCCTGGGTGAATTGTTCCTGTCATTTTTTAGGAGACAGTCTCATAGTAGAATTGGAGAATGTTCTTTGAGATATGTTTGAATGCTTGATTTTTGGACTCTACTAAATGTGTCAGATCACTATGTAGCACCGACACTCAGGATTAAATCAGTTACTCTTCCTCGGTAGCACTAACGTGAAGGCTAAAGGACACTGGAAGTGTCCTCAAGGAATTTTTCCTACTCTTCCTCGGTAGCACTAACGTGAAGGCCAAAGGACACTGGAAGTGTCCTCAAGGAATTTTTCATGAGCTAGAGAAACTTAGCACCCTGGAAAGAGGACAGAGGACTTCTACAGGCATCTCGTTGTGAGGAATTGCCTTTCCTGTATGTTCTGAAGACTACTGAGAGTATGCTAGACATGGTGATATATGGCTATGATTCTAGTACAGAGAAGGCAGGGAGATACTGGCTGTAAGGAGAGCCTGGACTACGTAGCACATTCCAAAGCATAAAGTAATCCTGTCTCCTAACAAAATACAACAAATACATATACATTACGATAACGATTTTACAACTGAAATAAAGGGTTTGCGTCTACCTATTTTTAGCTGTGTATGCTAAATGCAGATCTGATAGAATGATTAAATAAGAAAGAATAGATGAAATTCATATGGATGATAAGTTCTCTTTTAAAGAAGGACAGAGAAAACTAAGGGGCAAGAAATTTGCTAAGTCAGAGCACATAGCAATTTCTGAGCTTCTTAAGAGCCAGTGCAAAAGGAGAAATGCAGTGTAGTGCAGTGCTCTGCTGAGCTAATGGCTGTGCAAGGGAGTAATAAGATACCCCTTCCCTCCAGCATTTGCAGAAATTTTAATGAGAATTTATGTGTCAAACAATATTAGAACTCTATCTGTCTCTGAGAAGAGAAGAGCCCCCGGTATCACCCCACTCTGTCACATTGTCACTGCCAATCTAGGTGCAACCTCTCCCATTGAGGCCAAACAAGGCAGCTCAGTTATGGCAAAATAACCCACAGGCAGATTCAGGTACAGCCCCTGCTCCAGTTGTTGGGGGACACTCATGAAGACCAAGCTGTACATCTGCTACATATTTGAGYGGGGTGGGGTGGGGCACCCAGAAATCCCCTGCTTATATCACTTAGGAAGCTTCTCCTTTGAGAGGGGGGCTTACAGCTATTTAGAGTTCTTCTACACCAATATAAAAATATCAGATAGATTGCAGACCACAGCATATAATTTATTTATTTATTTATTTATTTATTTATTTATTTATTTATTTATTTTTGAGATAGTCTTACTATGTAACCCTGGATGGCCTAGAACTCACTGTGTAGATCAGGTAAGCCTCAAACTTATAGACATCCCCTTGCCTCTGCCTCCCTAGTACAGGGATTAAGGCCATCTAGTTCTTTAGGAAGGTATTTAGAATCCCAGTGCAGGGATTCTATTTTTAATAGACAGTTTTTTCTCTACAATAGTAATAAATCAGGTCTCAGGTAGTGGAACTTACCTAACATGAAGGAAGCCCAGCTCACAAAACATGGTGGTGCAGGCCAAAATTCTAGCACTTGGAACTCACAAGCAAGAGGCTTGAAAGTTCCAGCTCCTTTGTGGCTCTATGGAGAGTTTGAGGAGTCCAGTATTACACGTGAGCCTGTCTCACAAAACATCATAATCAACGACAAAACCCAAACTATCTTTTGTGGCATCCAGAGAAGTACTGACCTGCAAAAAAAAGTCATTTTTAGTGTTTTATAGCTTCAAGGAAAATTCTATGACTTATTTTGAAAGGATCCCTAGCAAGACACATCATTTTAACAAAGAAGAAATAAAGCTTGAATTTTTTATTGAATATATTCTTCATTTACATTTCAAATGTCATACCCTTTGCCCGCTTTCCCCCCTCCCAGAAAATCCCCAACACATCCTCCCTCCCTGTGCCTTCGAGAAGATGCCCCTCCACCCAAACCACTCCTACCTACCTCCCCCCATTTCCCCACACAGGGGCATCTATAGAGCCTTCATAGGGGTGGCCCTGAATGCTGCCATCTACTCCTGTGGTGACTTCAAGGGGCTAGACAGGATTCCCAGAAAGATCATAAACTATGGCACAGCAGCTGCCAAATTCCAAGTCTGGCATCTGACTGCCTTGGAAATTCTTATCTATGTGACACAGGCTCCTCTGTAGGTGCCACTCCACCTACAAAATGTCATTTTCTACCAATGTTCTTTTCCTTATAATTCGCAAGGAAACTGAGGACCATGCGGGGCTCAGAAACTTACTTCGTTTGTGTATGTGTGTCAAGCACAATGCAAACACACCTTTTATATTTTTCCAAAGGCTGTAAGGATAGATATAGCTCTAATATTGTTGGATACATAAATTCTCATTAAAATTTCTGTAAATTCTGGGGAAGGGGGTATCTTATTGCTCCCTTGCACAGCCATAAGCTCAGCAGAGCACTGCACTACACTGCATTTCTCCTTTTGCACTGGCTCTTAAGAAGCTCAGAAATTGCTGTGTTTTGACTTAGTAAATTTCTTGTCCCTAAATTTTCCCTGTCATTTGTTAAAAGAGAACTCATTATCCATCTGATGTTCATCTATTCTTCTTTTCAGAAGAGATGGGATAGTGGGGAAATAGTCCATGAGAGAGGGGCCCTGGAGAAGGGGGAGCTGTGACTGGGATGTAAACTGAATGAATAAATAAATTAAGAAAGAGTGAGAGGGGGTGGGGAAATAAGAGAGAAAATACTTGGAATTCACCAAGACAATAGGTATTACCTAATTTTTATATCACTGGGACTTGCTATGTGTTTCCAGATTCGATGCTATGTCTCAGAGCCTGTCACGACAGACAGTATCAGGTGTTGATAGCATCACTTCCGAAGGTGGAAGCAACCTTAGAGGCAGCAGGCAATTTGTGCTGCCTTGAGCTTGGGAAAAGAGAAACGTCAGTCCCTCAGTAAGGGGATTTCACTCTAGCCTGTGAATCATGTTGCCCATAGCTCCTGAGCCTAATCCGAGGGACAGGCTTGAAATCATCTAAGGCTAAGGGGAGCTAAGAGATTACTCCTGTCTTGCAAATGTGACGCCTGAGCTAAGAGTATTGTAGCCTCTGTGCTATGACCAGGGCCATGGTGAAGGCTTCCTCTCCTGTCCTATAGATACATGGATGTCAATATAGACACATGTGTATCTTATAGATACATGRACATCTATATAGACACATGTGTATCTTATAGGTACATGGATATCTATATAAACACATGTGTATCTTATAGATACATGGATATCTATATAGACACATGTGTATCTTATAGATACATGGATATCTATATAAACACATGTGTATCTTATAGGTACATGGATATCTATATAGACACATGTGTATCTTATAGATACATGGATATCTATATAGACACATGTGTATCTTATAGATACAT
>BDUI01001553.1:7690-25713 GCA_002335545.1 Apodemus speciosus | reverse complement strand
CAGGCACTTCACCCAGTTGATTACCTCCTATCCCTAAATGTATGTCTTGGCCCAGCCTTCTGGTTAACCTGTGCACATCTCCCATGGTAATTCACCCCCCCACCCCCCGCAGAGGGAGCAAGTTTGTCTTTTTTCTCTGTCCCCCTTAAAGTACATGAAGCAGAACTCCCACCTACTGTTTATATTTACTCGATGTACCCCAAAGCCTTTAAGCCTTGTAAGGCCTCTTCCTGCTTCCAGGAAATTAGCAGCTAAAATTCACTGACTGCTTTCAGTCACCAGTTTTCACACACCAGTAAGCAATTTACAGACAAATTAATGTAATTCTAAAACATCATGTAGTATATATTATTATGTACCTTAACAGAGAAGAAAACAGGATAGGCAGTGATGGTAGTTACAGAAATTGCCTAAATTCACCCTCAAGCATCAGGATAGCCCAAATCCCAACTACTACTGTATTGAGTATGAAAGTTCTCTACTCCCAAAAGGAAGTGCTGAGATTTCACTATAACCACACTCAACGCACTGTCAGGATCTGGCATTAAGTCATTAAATGCTTAGTTCATAAAAACGTCTTTCCCAGGAACTAAGTCAGCAATCTCCCTTTCCTTCCCTTTGCTGAAAAAAAAAGGCACAACTGTCTCTCCATTTTATCTCCCAAACTGCCTATCCCCGAGAGCTGTGTGCTCGCTTCAGGGCTCTCTTGCCTACTTACTTGTCAAACACATGAGCACCTACTATAGACCAGACACTTAAGTGATCCAAATGTGACACTGAACCCATACAACACTGCCCGCAGGATCAAATCCTCTTCTACGRGCGCTACTTATCCCAATTCTTGCCTTCCCCAAACATCCACAAAGTCTTCCTTCCATCTAAGCACACCCTGCTAAACATCTGCAACAGACGGAGGTACAGTCTGAGGGAGGGGAGAGTCACGACGCTCTAGGATTCAGTTTTCTATTAAATGGAAGGAAGGACACTACAGGGTTAATAAGCAAATTTCAGAAGTTCTCAGGCAAATGCAAAAACCCACTCAAAGAAAACAGCCTCTGTCACTTAAAATCAACCTCAGCTCTAGGTTACAGCCCAGTTCTGTCCAAGCAGCTTGCTGGAAACTGCAAACCTGGGTACAGTACAGGTTCCCATATAAGCCCCTGCTGGGGGATGATTTGTCCAGGAGATGTCATAATGTCCTGGGGTTTTTTTTGTTGTTGTTGTTTTGTTTTTGTTAAATAAACAAACCCAGAGGCTGCAAAGTAGGAGCAAGTCTGTCCCAAAATATTCTGTTTGTTTATAATGGTCATTTGAGATCTCTGGCCTCAAATACACACAGAGCATTACTCTGGCGCACCACCACTGTCTCGATGTTGTCTGCTTTCATTGATTGCCTGCCTCATAGTCGCAGTTTAGAGGGTAGATGTTCTTACCCGCACAGAGACTGCCATTTAATCTTTTTAAGTTGCACTTGGGGGGGGGGGGTTCCCCATGTTACTCAGGCTGGTGGTGACCCTCCGGCACCAATGTCCCAAACACCTAAGGACATGCTTCGCAGTGCCAAGCTTTTTTCCCTTGTAAATGGAAAGTCATTGTCTGTCTGTCTCTGTCTAGCTAATTTCCTACTTCCTTTCCTACTGAATAGGCCTTTTCCACTCAATCTTTCCTCCCACAACACAATCCTGAGCATCAAACAAGGAAGCTATCCAAAGTGTCATCCCATCCCATCTCTTTTGCTTGCGCTTTGCTGTGGAAAGGCCCACAGTGCACTTCACATTCATCTTTTTTCCCCTTCTTTGATTGGTCCTGACTACCCCTGGCTTTTCCTGGGGCAATAATTCCTTCCAAAGCTGTTTCCGAAGAATAGCGCCAGGAGTCCTCTCTTCAACGATGCATGCAAGGTATGTACCGTAACACCTATCCTTCTGGGCCAGTTCCTTTCTCCACGGCCAGCCCATCTTTCACGAATTCCTTATCTTCCTCCCCACAATCCAAAGTTTTATATATCTTTAACTGCTGAACTACGCTGACATTTTTGTTTGCACGCGTGTCCCAAAGTTTACATTATTCTTACTTTTTCCTAAGCAATTATTTCCGAGCGGACTCAAGACACATCTGTAAGTCTGGTCAAACTGCGCCAATGCGGCAGCTTCAGAAACCTGGCTTCGAGCACAGCAAGTGCTTGGTGAAAAGTTGAACAGAACGGGCCCAGATCCCGACAGTCAATGCATCTGCGCTCCCCTCCGCCCCGGCCCAGCAGCACTCGGAAACCCGCGGCCTGCAGCAGCGGAGGTCCGTGCAATGACCCAGACGGGGTCTCACTTCCTCTTTGAGCTTCTAAAGCATCAACCAGAAGCCCGAGTTCCGCGGAAGAGCACCGACACCAGTGTGCCCGCAAGTCCTCCCGCCCGAACGCCGCTGCCCTCTCACCCGGACCCCCTGGCGGCTCGCCGTGTGGCTGCGGACCGGGAGCGCCGCCGTCCAGGATGGCGTAGGCCTCGTCGTTCTCGATGCCCGCAATCTCACTCTCCTGCTGCGCCAAGAAGGCCGCGGCCGGGTCTTCCTCGCCGGCGCCCGCCACCCCGTTCCCTAGCGCGGGGCCACCGGGCGCACCGGCGGGAGCACCGAATGGATCCAACTCAGCCATGACAGCCCAACTAAACCGCAGCGACGCCGAAGCAGAAACCAACCGACCGATCCGCCGACACTCCGCCCAGCAGCGGACACAGTGCTRGCGGCTGCTACCGGAGGACGAGCGAGAGGAGGGAGAAGGTGGAAGCGGAAACCCGGCTTCTATATCCGGTTGGGTTGGCGAGTCACAAAAAGAACAGCCAATCAGAAGGCGGGAGCTGCCCAATCAGCTGGCAAAGGGGCGGAGCACTGGGGACAACTCGTGACTGAGAGCGGAGGGAGGAGCCAGCGGAAGTGCCACCTTACCGAAGGCTGGGAGTCTCCGACGAGCATCAGGAGCTGGAGTGACCAGGAACAGCCGTTAGTGGGGCTTGTTTGAGGGGTTTGTGGGGACCAGGGCTGTGAGCTCTTCTCGATTACTCAACACACAACCACTTGGTGTTTCTGAATCTCAGTGTCTTCGTTTGGAAAGCTGGTAGAAGACTCTTGTATTGCCTCCCTCCTGGCTTATTGAAAAACGTTATGGGTGCATAGACCAAGAGAAGTGCATTTACCATTTAATGTCACCACCCTAAAAAAGAAGAAAGAAAATACAAAGGTCACTTTACTGCTTGAACCTAGGAGTTTGAGGCCAACTTGGGCATCACGTAGTAACCCCCATTATACAAAGGTCAAAGATGCCTTCAGAAATAGTAAGGCCAGGAAAAATGTGAGTGCTTTTTTTTTTTTTTAAAATTATAGTTACTTAAAATGTGTGTGTAGATCGGAGGCCAGCTTGTTGGGAGGCAGTTCTACCATGTGGGCCCCTTGGATGGAGCGCCATCCAAGTTACCAGGCATGGTGGCAGCACCTTTATCCAGTGTGCCATTTTGCCAGTCCTGTGTGTTTTACTACACATATCTTTGTGTGGTTGGTTTGGTTTGTTACTTTTTAAGGAACTACATAAACTACTTTCTTTTGTTATGCTGAATGGGGACGGAAGGCTACACACTCGCTAGGCAAGCTCTCCACCACTGAACTACATGGGCCTCCTAAAACCATAGTAAGCATGGACTGTAAGAAGTTTAGAAGGCTGGCAACAAGGCTTAGCAGGTTAAAATGTTGGTTGCAGGCCTGCTGACCTGAGTTGGCTACCATGGCATAATCAAATATGCCGATATGCCGTTGCACACGTATACAACACAGTACACAGAAGATACATGTAAAAGCAATGTATGGAAATGTTTGGGGAAAGTTAATGCACATTTGTAAAGCCAGCAGTCTGGAGGCAGAAGCAGGTGTATGCTCGCTACTCTTTCTACTTGACACAAGCAGGCTGAACAAGCCAGGGAACRTGAGCCCAGTGGGCAGCTCCCCTACCGTGCATACCCCCATGGCTTCTGCATCAGCTCCTGCCTCCAGGGTTCTGCTGTGTTTGAGTTCCTGTCCTGACTTCCTTCAGTGATGAACAGCAATGTGGAAGCATAAGCCAAATAAACCTTTTCTGTCCAAACCTGATTTTGGGTCATGATGTTTCATCACAGCAATAGAAACCCTAACTGGGACAAACGCTTAAAAAAAAAAAAAACAACAACAACAAACCAAAACATGAGTTCAAGGCTACTTAGCAAAGGCAGATGCCAGGGCAGATGATGTCTGAAATACAAAACAAAGAAGGTAATGATGTATGAAGTATTTTCCTCATTCATCTCGGAACGTCCCCGTGAAACTAGTAGAGACTACCATGAGAGGGTCCCAGGAAGTGACGGCTTGGGCTGCTGTGCTGGTGTCTTAGTCAGGGTTTCTATTCCTGCACAAACATCATGACTAAGAAGCAAGTTGGGGAGGAAAGGGTTTATTCAGCTTACACTTCCACGCTGCTGTTCATCACTAAAGTCAGGACTGGAACTCAAGCAGGTCAGGAAGCAGGAGCTGATGCAGAGGCCATGGAGGGATGTTACTGGCTTGTTTGCCCTGACTTGCTCAGCTTGCTTTCTTATAGAACCCAGGACTACCAGCCCAGGGCTGGCACCACCCACAATGGGCCCTCCCCCGTAATCCCAATCAAATGTTTTCTTTTATAAGTGCTGCCTTGGTCATGCTGTCTCTTCACAGCAATAGAAACCTTAAATGAGAAGTTGGTACCAGGGAGTAGGGTATTGCTGTGATAGGCCTCACCATGCTTTTGTTTGGAGGAATGTGGATTTTGGAAAGCAGTGGGATGCTTTCAGCGGAGTTTAATGGGCAATTCTAGCAGAAGCATGGAAAACAGTGCTACTAAGAATGGTTTGAACTGTGGGGGTCTGGCTGAAGAGGTTTCAGTGGAGAGGAATTTCAATATGTGGCCTAGAGACTGTTCTTGTGATATTTTGGTGAGAATGTAGCTGCTTTTTGCCCTTGTCTGAAGAGTCTGCCTGAGGCTAAGGTGAAAAAGATTCAGATTAATTGCATTGACAAAGGAAGTCTCAATAAAACCTACCATAGACTCTGCCCTGTGATTCACTCTTGAAGGGCATTTTGATCAAGTGTAGCAAACTTAGAAAGGGAAAATACAAACATATGATTCAAGGATTACAGGAGTGGAATGGAGCTAAATCCTGTGTTCAAGAAGATAAACAGATTAAAGATACTAAGAGAAATTAAGAGAATGGTGACTCTAGGACAAGATCCCACCCAGCCAAGCTTCTATCTTGTGAAAAGAATGTTGAAAAGGGGACATTGCCACCTAATGTAAATTTACTATGTATTCACATTGTATGAGGGAGTTATATCATGTTAGGCATTATTATGACCTGGTTATTGTTTTTACTTGGACATAAGGAGATATGATGGTGTGTCAAGTTGACAAGGGATGGATTGTGGTGGGTATTCCCAAATATCAACCTGACTATATCTGGAATGAACTACAGTCTAGAAATGGAGGGTGCATCTGCAATCCGGATCTTGAGTCAGGAAGACAACATGCCTTTGATCCCTATATTGAGGTGGGATGACACACAATTTTGATCCGTTTTGACACACACATTTAATCCAGATCTTAAGGCATAATGGTCCAGATCTCGAGGCAAAATGGTCATGCTTATAAATATTTATAATAAAAAGGAATTAAGTAGAAGCTTAGGTCCAGCCATGGTGGTGCCCACCTTTATTCCCAGCACTCAGGGGATAGAGCAAGCAGATCTCTGAGCTGAAGGTCAGCTGGGTCTACAGAGCAAGCGCCATGATGGCCAAGCTTAGGCAGTGAAGGAAACCATTGGAAAAAAGAAAGCTGACGAAGATGTATTTGAGCGTGGGCCATGTTCCAGCCCCCAGCAAGCAGTAGGCCGTAGCATCTTCAGCCATATGGTTCTGGCTACAGAGACACGGACCTTGTGCTGGCAGCCAGACTTGGGAATGTGCAAGTCATCCATGTGGTACTGGTTATGAAGGCGTGAAAGGGTCATGGAAAGCGGCTGAGGCTTGGCACCATTTAAGGCCAGGAGAAGCCAATGCGAAGATGCAGACTCAGTGGCAGCTGAAGGCCCAGGACTGACRGACTCATGCAAGGAAGTAGAGGCTTCAGCACCGTGAAGAGAGCCTATTCGGGGCTACTAGTGAGAGTGCAACCCTGCTGCAGTGGAAGAACCCCGCATATAGAAAGACCCCAGTA
This sequence comes from Apodemus speciosus, assembly GCA_002335545.1. Lineage (NCBI taxonomy): Eukaryota > Metazoa > Chordata > Mammalia > Rodentia > Muridae > Apodemus > Apodemus speciosus. The sequence goes on along the minus strand of BDUI01001553.1, from coordinate 19,454 downwards.
CCATGGGAGATCATCAAGGACAGCAGCAGCAGTCAGAGTCAACCTGAGCCTAGAGTGCTACAGAGGGCATAGCTGGAGAAGTGACCCAAGCCCTTTGGAGGAGCCCAGAAGATCATGTGTGGATCCCAGACATTAGAACAAGAAGCTGTGAAACTGAAGTTGCCTTGGAGACCCCAAGTTGTTTGAGATGTCAAAGCCATGGGATAACTGCTGAGGAAAGTTGTTAATAAGGAGTAGAACAAGCCCAAGAGAAAGAATTGTGTTGCAGTCAACAAAGCTGAAAGAAGTTAGATATCAGATATGGAGATGCAAAGTTAGGAATTTACTCAACTGGACTTGTTTTAGTCCAGTATTCCCACATTATTATGTTTTGGCATGATAATATGTATCCTGTAATGTTGGAAGTATGTGCTTTTAATTTTATAGCAGATTACAGTAAAGAGACTGCATAAATCTCAGAAGAGACTTTGAATTTATAAAGATTATGATAGACTGTGGGTTCTATCTCATGGTGGGGGCCTTAGATTCAATCGATTGGTGGTTGGCTACTCCAAAAACATCTATGCCACTGTTGTACCAGTGTACCATGCAGGAAAGTCACCAATGTAGGTAAAGGGTTTGTAGCTGAGTTAGTGTTTACATTTCTCCTCTGGTAGGGTATAGAGTACCTTCCAGTGCAATGAATGCTATTTCAGAAGCTTCTACTATAGTAGGTTTCCATGACCCATTCAAATGGCCTTACAGTTAGCGGCCCCTCCCTATCCGTCCTTCCTTACCCCATCTTCCTCCTCTCTCCACTTAATCCTTCCGTTCCAGTCTTCTCCCCACCATTTTTCTCTATACATTCTATTTCCCCTCCTTGGGGAGTTCTCCCCTCCCCTCTAGCTCCTCACTACATATTAACCTCTGTGGTTGTTCTTATAGTAACCTGCCTATTGAAGTTTTAAAAGCTAATATCCACATATAAAAGAATACATATCAGGTTTAGCTGCTGTTCTGTTGCTGTGAAGAGACACCATGACCAAGGCAACTCTTACAAAAAGAAGCATTTAGTTAAAGGCTTGCTTACAGTCTCAGAGAGTTAGTTCATTTTCATCATGGGCAGGGAGCAGACAGGCAGGCATGGTGCTGGGGCAGTAGCTGAGAGCTTTAGATCCTGATACATACCTAGACAGCAGACAGACAGACAGACAGACAGACAGACAGACAGACAGACAGACAGAGACACTCTAGGCCTGGCGCAGGCTTTTGAAACCTCAAAGGCCACCCCCAGTTACACACTCTCTACAAGGAGGCCACACCTCCTAATCATTCCCAAACAATTCATCAATTGGGATCTAAACACACAAACAAGTGGGGGCCACGCTCACTCTAAGCATTGCAATAATATGTGAGTTTTGAATTCATTTCCTCACTCAGGATGATGCTTTTCTACTTCTATCCATTGACCTGAAAAAAATCTCATGATTTCATTTTAACAACTGGATAACATGCCATTGTGTAAATATACCACATTTTCCTGATCCATCCATCCACTGATGGGCRTCTCGGTAGTTTGAAAATGGCCCCATAGGCTCCTAGGAACTAGGCCTGTAGAGAGATGCGGCCTTGCTGGAGTAGGTGTGGCATTTTCAGAGGAAGTGGTTAACTGGGGGACAGGCTTTGAGGCCTCAGAAGCCCGAGCCAGGCCTGGAGGCTCATTGTCTCTTCCTGCCGCCTTTGGATCCAGATGTAGAACTCTCAGCCACCTCTCCAGCACCATGTCTACTTGCATGCCACCATGCTTCTCACTGTGATGATGATGGACTGAACCTCTGAACTGTAAGCCAGCCCCAATTAAATATTTTCCTTCATAAGAATTGCCTTGGCCATGGTGTCTCTTCATAGCAATAGAAACCCTAACACAGGCATCAAGGGTGTTTCCAATTTCTGGCTTGTAATAATTATCTTTTCTAAATTTACTTAATATTTATACCCATAAAGACACTGGAGGCAGGAGCTGTGGTAAAAACCTGATAGCTCAGCATGGTAACTTTATTTTCTTAACGATATACAAAAGGTCTATTTACAAGCCTGATTCTACAACTAAACTGCTAGCTAGAAATCTTTCTGTGTCATTCTACTGAGCTAATCTTCCATTCTCTTGAGCTCCTCCAAACCCAGGAGGGCTCCTCAGTTCTTTCCTAGAACCCCGTTTCACCTGTGTCCTGCCAGCTGCTTCTCTGAGGTTCCTGCCAGTCCAAAGAAGGAATCCCTACCTTACCTGGAGCTCCTTCTATGAAGCTCTTCCAAGCCAAAAGAGAGAGAGCCCAAAAGCCCAAGCGAGCAGAGCTCTCTCAAAGGTCCATTGCTATGAAAGAAGCCTCTGGCTCCTCCTTATACCCTGGCCAGGCGGAGTCATGGTGTTAGAGGTGGTGGTTCCAAGCCAAGTCAGTGGGGACCAAAGCATTTCACCTGCACAGTGGAGCAGCTCAAGGCCATCCAGCTGACTTTGCTTCAGGTCATAGAGCAAAGACCACAGGCCTCACCCAAGCAATTTGCCTTGGAATGGGCTAGAACTTTCAATTCTTTAGCACTCTTATCTAGCTAGGCCTTTAGAGGCACACCCAAACTGCATCTCTTCCCGACACACCTAACTGCATCTGACAAACACAGTATCTTTGCAGGCTTTCATGTTTTGCTAACAAACAGGTTTTCTATGTACACTCACCAACTATCCTGTAACACTGGCTATTATGAATAGAGCAGCAATGAACACCGTTGAGCGAATGTCTGTAGTACAGTGGTCCTCGACTTTCCTAATTCTGCGACTCTTTAACACAGTTCCTCACGTTGTGGTGTACCCAACCATAACATTATTTTCATTGCTACTTCATAGATGTAATTTTGTTCCTGCTATGAATTGTAATATAAATATCTGCATTTTCCGATGACCTTAGGTGACCCAGGTGAAAGAATCATTCAATGACCCCAAGAGCGTTGTAACCCACAGGTTGAGCTGCTAGCTAGAAATCTTTCTGTGTCATTCTACTGAGCTAATCTACCATTCTCTCGAGCTCCTCCAAACCCAGGAGGGCGCCTTAGTTCTTTCCTAGAACCCCGTTTCACCTGTGTCCTGCCAGTAGTAGTCCTACTACTGTGGTAGTAGACTATTGAGTCCTTTGTCTATATGCCCAGGAACGGTATAGCTGAGTTTTGAGGTAGATCTAGTCCCCGTTTCCTGAGGCACTGCCACACTGATTTCCATAATGATTGCATAGTTTATACTCATTTCTATCGCCAGACTGTCTTGGCCCATCAGCTCCCAAATGACACAGAGCCTTTTTATTATTTATAAAAGCTTAGGCACTATAGCTAGGTACCTCCCAACTACCTTGCCTAACTTAAATTAGCCCGTTTCTTCTAGTCTACATCTGCCACATGCCCATTACCTCCCACTCAGACCTGGCACCTGTTCCTTCCCACTCTGTATCACACTGTCCAATCCTCCCGCACCTGATTCTTCCCACAGTCCCTTTCTCTCTACCAGGAAGTCCCGCCCTCTGCTTCCTGCCCAGCTATTGGCTGTCAGATCTTCATTAAAGCCAATCAGAGAATTCTTTAGGCAGGTTAACGAAGATAGAAACACACCTTCGCACTGTATACAAAAAGATTATTCTAACACCCACCATCAGTGAGAGTTTCTCTTACCCAACATCCTCACCAGCATGTGCTATCATTGTTTTATTGATCTTTGCTATTCTTACTGGTGTAAGATGAAATCTCAAAGTAGTTTTGATTTGCATTTCCCAGATAACTAACGACGTTGAATATTTTAAAGAAATTAAAGATGCTATTTATGTTTCACCTTTTGAAGACTGTATTTATTCTGTGCCCCCCCCCTTTTTTTTGTTTTTCGAGACAGGGTTTCTCTGTGTAGCCCTGGCTGTCCTGGAACTCACTCTGTAGACCAGGCTGGCCTTGAACTCAGAAATCCGCCTGCCTCTGCCTCCCAARTGCTGGGATTAAAGGCATGTGCCACCACCGCCCGGCCCTGTGCCCCATTTTTAATTGGGTTATTTGTTGTCTTGATTTTCAGGGAGAGGTTGTTGTGTTCTGGGGGAGAGATTGGTTTARTTCTTTACATATTTTGGTTTTAGGCCTCTGACAGATGTGTAGCTGGTAAAGATCTTTTCCCATTCTGCAGCCTAATTCTTTGTCCAAATGACAGTGTCCTTTGCCTTAAAGAAGCTTTCCAGTTTCATGAGGTTCCATTTCTCAGTTGTTGATCTCAACGCCTATGCCAATGATGCTCTTGCTCAGCAAGTCTTTTCCTGTGCCAACGAGTTCAATAATGTTTCCCATTTTGTCTTCTATCAAGTTCAGGGTATCCAGCCTCGTGTTGAGGTCCTTGATCCATCTGGACTTGAGTTTTGTGCAGGATAATAGACATGAATCAATTTTTGTTGTTCTACATGCAGACATCCAGTTTAACCAGCGCCATTTGTTGAAGATGCTATCTTTTTTCCAGTGAGTATTTCTGGGTTTGTTAAAAATCAGGTGTCCATGGGTCTATACATTTAGGTCTGGGTCTCCAGTTTGATTCCACTGTTCACCATGTTTCCGTGCCCACACCACACTGTTTTCACAACCGTAGCTCTGCAGGACAACTTGAGACTGAGGATGCTGCTACCTCCAGTGGTTCTTTCATCATTCAGGATTATTTTAGCCATCCTGTGTTTATTTGTGTTTCCATATGACACTGAAAATCCTGTGAAGAGTTGTCTGTGAAGAATTGTATTGGAATTTTGGTGGGAATTGCATTAAATCTGTAAATTGCTTTTGATAGGATGACCATTTTCACTGTATTAATCCTACCAATCCATGAGCATGGGAGATCTTTCCATCTTCTGATACCTTATCTTTTTCAATTCCTTTCTTCAATGTCCTAACGAGTTTGTTACAGAAGTCTTTCATTTGCTTGTTAGAGTTGCCCTAAAATATTTTTTTTAAATTGTTGGGAAAGGTTTTGTTTCCCTGGTCTCTTTCTCAGTCCATTTGACATTTGTATATAGGAAAGCTATTTGGTTTTGCATGTTTATTTTGTATTCTGCTAMTTTGCTCAAAGTGTTCTTCAGCTGTAGACATTTCTGGTAGAATTTTTAGGTAGAATTCAAAGATACTTTGGCTTCTTCCTTTCCTTCTCGTATCCCCTGTTCTCTTTCACTTGTCTTATTGCTTTAGCTGTATTTCAAGTACTGTGTTGAATAGGTCTGGAGAGAATGGATGACCTTGTCTTGTTCCAAATTTTAAGGAAAATGCTTTGAGTCTCTCTCCACTTAAACTGATGCTGGCTATAGGCTTGCTGTAAATCGCCTTTATTATGTTGAGGTGTGTCTCTTTGATCCCTAATCTCTCAAGAACTTTTATGGTGGAAAGATATTGGATTTTGTCATAGGCCTTCTCTGCAATGAGGTTTTTATCTTTATGTTTATATGGTGGATTATATTTATTTTGTACAAATGTTGAATAATCCCTTCACCTCTTGGATAAAGACTATTTGATCATGGTGAATGAGATTTTTGATGTGTTCTTGAATTTTGTTGAGTATTTTGGCAAGTGTTTTACTGAGAACTTTGCCTGTATGTTCATCAGGGAAGTTGGTTTGTAATTTTCTTTTTTGTTGGTTCTTCTTTTTTTTTTTTAAATCTTTTTTATTGAATATAATCTTCATTTACATTTCAAATGGTAAAATCTTTACCGGTTTCCCCCTTCCCCCAAAACCCCCAACCCCTCCTCCTACCCCCTCCCTCCAAGTATATGCCCCTCCACCCCCCTTGATTTCCCTTTGTTGGGGCATCTGTTGAGCCTTCACCTGACAAGGACCACTCCTCCCACTGATGCCCAACAAGGCATTCCTCTGCCACACTTTTGGTTGGAACCATGTGTGCCCCTTGGTTGATGGTTTAGTCCTTGAGAGTCCTGGGGTGTCTGGGTGGCCGACATTGTTGCACTTCCCATGGGGTTCTTGGTTCTTTATGTGTATTAGGGACATTGGTTTGTAATTTCTTTTGTTGAGTTTTTGTGTGGTTTAGGTATCAGGGTAGTTATGCCTCATTAAAAAATTAGGCAGCATTTCTTCTGTCTTTCTTTTGCGACGTAGTTTGAGAAGTATTGACATTAATTATTTCTTGAGGTTATGGTAGAATTTTGCACTGAGTCTATCTGGCCCTGAATTTTTTCTTTTGTTTTATTTTTCGTTACTGTTCTTTGGGAGACTTTTAGTTACTGCTTCTATTTTCCTGAAGTTATGTGTCTGTTTAGATTGCTTATCTGATCTGGATTTAACTTTGGTAGGTGATATAGATCAAAAAAATTATCCATTTCTTTTAGGTTTTCTAGTTTGGTGGATTACAGATTTTAAGGTATGTTTTATGATTCTCTGGATTTCCTCTTTGTAATGTCCTCTTTTTGTCTCTAATTTTATTAATTTGAATCTTTTTTCTCTATATTTAAGTTAATTTGGCTAAAGGTTTATAAATATTACTGATTTTCTCAAATAATCAACTTTTATCTCATTGAAATGTAAAAGAGGCTATGTAAAAATTTTTGTTTGTTTTTATTTTATTGATTTCAGCCCAGAGTTTGATTATTTTTTACCATCTACTTGGTGTTATTTAGTCATTTTATTTTAGGTCTTTCAGGTGTGACATTATGTTGTTAATATAGAGATCTCTTAATTTTCTTTACGTAGGTACTTGTGTTATGAACTTGTCTCTTAGAACCACCTTCATTTGTTTGTGTTGTGATTTCATTTTTACATTTTAGGTTGATTCTAAAAAGTTTTTAATTTCCTTCTTAATTTATGTGTTAATCCATTTTTTTTATTCAGTGAGTTGTTCAATTTCCAAGAGTTTTTAAATTTGATGTTGTTGCTAGCCAGGCAGTGATGGCACACACCTTTAATCCCAGCACTCAGGAAACCGAGAAAGGCAGATCTCTGTGAGTTTGTGAGGCCATAAACTCACTGGTCTACAAAATGGATTCTAAAACAGCTAGGGCTGTTACACAGAGAAATACGGTCTCAAAACAAAAAACAAACAAAAACAAGCAAACAAAACAAACAAAACAAAATCCCTTGTTGTTGATATTCAGCTTTAATCCATGGTGGTCAGATGGGATTCAGGGTGTTATTTCAATTTTCTTGTATCTGTTAAGACGTGTTTTGTGTCCAAGGAAGTGGTCAGTTTTAGAGAAAGTTCTATGATCTACTGAGAAGAAAGTATGTTCTTTTGTATTGAGTTAAATGTTCTGGAAATGTCTTCTGGTTTCGTTTGAATTATGGCATTAATTAATTCCAACATTTCTCTGCTTAGTTTTTGTCTGGATGACCTGTCTGTTTTCTAGAGAGTGGGGTATTGCATTCTCACAGTATTACTGTGTGAGGGTCAATACTGGGATCTTAGCTATGGTAGTGTTTCTTTTATCAACTCCTTGTGTTTGGTGTATAGATGTTTAGAACTGAAATATCCTCTTGGTGGATTTTTCCTTTGATGAGTATATAGTGTCTTTTCCAGCATCTTCTGATTAGTTTTAGTTTGAAGTCTATTTTTTCAGATGCTAAAATAACTACACCAGCTTGTTTCTTAGGTCCATTTGTTTGGAATACCTTTTTCCATTCTTACTCTGAAATGATATGTATCTCTGATGTTAAGGTGTGTTTCTTGAATACAGGAGACAGATAGATCCTGTTTTGTATCCAATCAGTTAATCCATGTCATTTTATTGAAGGAATTGAGACCACTGATGTTGAGAATTATCAGTGAGCAGTGCTTATTGATACTGTTATTATTTTGTTGTTATGGTGTGGATTTTTCCTCTTTTGATTTGCTGGCCTGGGATTATGTATTTTTTTGCATTTTCTTGGGTGTTATTAACTTCTTCAGATTGAAGTTTTCCTTCTTGTAGTTTCTGTAGAGCTGGATTGGTACAGATACTGCTTAAATTTTGCTTTATCTTTCTCTGTCTATTTGATTGATAGTTTTGCTGGGTATAGTGGTCTGAGGTATCTGTGGTCTCTTAAGAGTTTGTAGAACATCTTTCCAGGCCCTTGTAGCTTTTAGGGTCTCCATTGAGAAGTCAGGTRTTTTTCCATTGCAGCTTTTAATATATTCTTTCTTTATATGTTTGTATGTTTAGGTATCTTATTATAATATGTTATGAAGAATTTATTTTTGGATCCTGTCTGTTTGGTGTTCTGTATGTTTCTTGTGCCTTGGTAGACATCTCCTTTAGGCTAGGCAAATTTTCTTCTATGAGGTAGTGACTAAACCTCTGAAACTGTAAGTAGGACCTAATTAAATGCTTCTCTTTATAAGCATTGTCACAGTCATGGTGTCTCCTCAAAGCACTGGAACGTTGACCAAGATAGAAGTTGGTACCAGGAGTGGGGTATAGCTGTGACAGGCCTGATCATGCTGCTCCTTTTGGTGGAATGTGGACTTTGGGACTTTAGATTAGGGAAGTGGCTAAGTGCTTAAACAGTACTTAATGGTCATAGTATGAATGTAGAGGAAGGCAGTAGTGTTGAGAGCAATGAAGATTTTGATGGCCCAGCTCAAGAGGCTTCAGAGGAAAAGAATATTAGTAAATGGCCTTGGGATATTTTGGAGAAGAATGTGGCTTTTTTTTTTGTACCAAAGAAATCTGCCTGAGGCTGAACTGCCAATGTCATTGGCAGATGAGATCTCAAGAGAGCCTAGTATTGACTGTATCATATGGTTTTAGTTGTCACTCTTTATATATATGTATATATATATATGTATTTCTTTATTTACATTTCAAAGGTTAGTGGTCACTCTTATACAGATATATTATGAAAAGGAGAAAGCTGAACAAGGAAAAATACAAAGTGTACAGCTTGAAGAGAAAAGGAGCACCAGGAAGTGTAATGGAGCTAAGTCCTGTGTTTAAGGAAATGAAAGGTTTAAAAAAAGGCCTGATGCTAAATGGAATGAAGGGAGTGGTGACCCCAGGGCAAGACGCTAGTCAGCTAAGCTTTCAATCTGTGAAAGAGAATTAAGGAAAAACTTAAGCAGTGAAGGAAACCATCAAAAACAGAAGTTGATGCAGATGTAATTGAATGATGGGGTTCATKTTCCAACCCCAGCAAACAACAGAGCTTTGCAGATTCAGACACACCATTCTGGGTATAAAGTCAAGGAAATAAGAAAGGGGTTACGGAATTGTAACAGGGCCCCATGAGTGTTAGGTCTACTTTAGTAGACCTCAGAGCTTAGCATATCTGATTCCATGATACCAGTACCAGTCAGGCTGTAAAATAAAGCACCACCTGCCAAAACTAAAGCAAAGGCCTAGTCCATCAAAGTCCATAGTTCTGGGAATGTCTCTAAATGTAATAATCTTGGGTTTTTTGTCTCTGTAATTCCACTTTTTGCTAACTGTTCTTGTTAAGCGTGTTAAGGCCTAGGTAATTGTTACCCGTCTAGCCTGTTCTTTTGTGCCATTACTAGGAAACTTTCTCATGCCTAAGTTGATTGAATATTCTGTTATATTCTGTGCTTTGGTCTTCTTGGAAACCAATCACAATAGAACTCAGTTAGAACTGCTTTGTATAGTTAGCCACAATAAACTTGAACCTACACCAACTGCCAGGCTGTACTTCCTGAACCTGCGTATGAGCTTTTTATGGTTTTTGTTTTTATAAGCTGCTCCTGGGATGGACCCCAACATAAGAAAGATGCCTGGCCCAATATAAGAAACTATTTTCAATAAGATTTCCACTTTGAGTATGGGTCAAATAAAGTTTAAGTTCCCAAGACCTCCCTGGAAATTGACATCCTAGTTGGCAGAAAGAGATATGTCCTTGGGTTATTGACATCCTGATTGGCAAGTTAAGACACGAATGTTAGACAAAGGAAGTCCCCTGCCATAGTTGAATACTCTAACCAATGGAAGCCGGACAAGTTCCTAAGGAAATCCCCTATTCCTAAATCCTGATTGGTGGAATAACTTGACACAGATGTTTATGGATTTAAGACTTAAAAATCTTATAGGATCTTGACCCAGGGTTGCAGCCAGCTCTGAAGTCTGTCCTGTGGCCCTGATCAATCAGTCCTGGGGCAAATGCTCCATAAACTATCTCTGACTGGCTGAGATGGGTGTTCCTATGGTTTGTGAGGTGACTCCTCAACCCCAATAAACTGAAGTATGTCAACCCAGAACATTGTTTTTATGCTTAAAATCTCACCCTGAGAAAGGCTCAGGACTACACTTCAATTCTAAACATGCAGTGTAGTTGCCAGATAGCTAATAAAGATTTCCTATTAGCTTAAATACATGTCTAAGAAGTCTTCTCTAGTGGATACCACACAACATTTCTGGATGTCCCACCAAGATCTCAATAGATGCCAGGAGTCTCAGAGGCCCTTAGAGTGGTGAAGAGTGCAGTGGTCAAGGGACTCCTCCACCCCAAAAGGAAACAAATCACAAAGTCTGCCACCTCTGGAGGTAAGTCTAGTTAAGACATTTCCTATTTGGAGACATGGGGGAGGTTAGATGCAGCTGCTGACCCAGTGTCCAGAACCCATGTGAGATGTTATTGGATTCCTCTATCTGTTCAGGTATATGCATGTGTGGCAGCCACCACTGGTTGTCTTTACTGTGTGTCTCTGTGTGTTTTTCTATTTATTTCTGTTAGTTCTGTTTCCCTGTATTGAACAGTGGCTTTCTCTAGTGATTGTCTTAAGAGCATGCCCCCTCTTGTTGGAGACCTGAGWCCTTTTGGCTCTGCCAGGTCACCCAGAGAAACCAACCAAACAAACAAACAAATACAAAAAACTTGCACCTGTTCCAATCTCAGAGCAGGAACACTTCTTTGTTGTTTGACTCCTGCTCATGGTTCATGAAGGTGGGGAGGGGCTGGGCACACACACACACACACACACACACACACACACACACACACACACACACACAGAGCGCGTGGGTTAGTTTGCCTGCAGTGAGCATACCCTTTGCCCCTCCACCTGCTCTAAGCATCCCTAGGGGAGGGAAGGAGGAAGCTCTACTTTGTCTTTTATGATCTGTGTCTGTTTTTCAACCAGTGATCCATATAATTGGAAAACTCAAAACCTACCATTCTCTGAAAAAATAGAAAAAAACCTCTCCAGGGCCAGGTGGGAAGATTTGCTGCTGGACAGCGCAGCCTGCACAAGAGGGATTGTCTCTAACTTTAAATCTTTTTTCTTTTCTTTTTTCCTATTTATTTATTTATTTATTTATTTATTTATTTATTTATTTATTTGTGGCAGGGTTTCTCTGTGTAGCCCTGGCTATCCTGTAACTCACTCTGTAAACCAGGCTGGCCTTGAACTCAGAAATCCACCTGCCTCTGCCTCCCAAGTGCTGGGATTAAAGACGTGCACCACCACTGTCCAGCAAGGTCTGAAACTTTAAACAACTTTTTCTAGATCCTTTTTAGAAGGCTTACAAGTAGCTGCTAAAAAGATTTCCTTTGTGACCCAGTTGGTCCCAGATATTAGAAAAGAGATATATAAAGATTAGAAAAATTTAAAGGTATAAACAGATCCCAGTTGCTGGAGGTAGCTCAAAAAACTCAGAGGACTGGTCGCCATGAGACCTTCTGCATGAACCGAACGCCACTATCACCTTCTCTGATGACAAGATGCACTTAGACTTGTAGCTACCAGCAAAATTTGGTCTTGCCCTTTGTCAGAAGAAAACCTCCTAGCTGAAAGTTTTA
>BDUI01001552.1:146742-158311 GCA_002335545.1 Apodemus speciosus | reverse complement strand
AGAGAGAGAGAGAGAGAGAGAGAGAGAGAGAGAGAGAGAGAGAGAGAGAGAGGAGAGAAACGCTACCCAGTTATATATGGATGATGATGTAAAGGTAGGCCCATTGAATTCTGGGTATATGGCGGCCATTGCCTTGGTAACAGGCCTATAGTCGCACTGTGCTAATTGTTGTCTATATGATGTCACAGGTCTGGGTACTAACACTGATTGCAGCCCCACTCCCTTCTCTCCTCCCAATCCCACCCTTACAAGTACTTTGACCCATGACCCCCCTCCCTTTCTATGAGGAGAAAGGGAAGCCCCTCTTGAGCATCACTCCTGCCCTGGAACATCTAGTCCCAGTAGGACTAAGCACATCCTTTCCCACTAAGGCCCAACCAGGAAGTCCCGATAGGGGAATGTGGTCCAATGGCAGGCAACAGAGTCAGAGATGGGCTCTGCTACAAATGTTAGGGGACCTGCGTGCAGACCAAGCTGCACATCTGCTATAAATATGTAGGGGTCTAGGTCCAGCCCCTGCATGCTCTTTGTTTGGGGGCTCAGTCTCTGTGAGCCTCCATGGGTCCAGCTTAGTTGATTTAGTAGGTCTTCTTGTGGTGTCCATGTCTCCTCCTGCTAGCTCACTTCATCAGAGGATGGGGGTGAGAACAAAAACCAGTGGGCAGGATGGAGCAGGGCTGGTAACTAGCTGGAGACTCTAGCTGAGATTCCTACCATCAGGGTATATGGAGACTGAAGTGGCCACCTTCTGTATCCAGGCAGGACATCCAGTGGAGGGAGGAGGACATCAACCCCAAATTTCCCTGCATACAAAATGTTCAGGGAAAAAGGTGGAGCAGAGACTGAGGGAAAAGCCAACCAATGCCTGACCCAATTTGAGAGCCATCCCATGTGAAAGAGGCAACCCCTAATATTATTAATGATACTCTACTATGCTTGCAAACAAGAGCCTAGCATAACTGTCTTCTGAGAGACTTCATCCAGCAGCTGATGGAAACAGATGCAGAGACCCACCGCCAAACATCAGGCAGAAAATTGGGGAGTCTTGTGGAAGAATAAGGAATTTTCTTTTTTTTTTAATATAAGCCCAGTAAGGATTTTTGGAGACCTGAGGTTAAAACCTGAGACCTGGGTGATACTGGAGAAGTCAGATGCAGGTTTTAATCCATTCCCCTAACTGGGTTGCCTTGTCTGGCCTCTGTGAGATTATGTGCCTAGCCATGCAGAGACTTAATATGCTAATGGTGGGGGAGATACCCAGAGGCCCCCCACTCTCTCAGCAGAGGAGGAGGAGAAAGTAGAAGGTACTGTGTGAGGGGGCAGTGAGTGGGGCAGTGATCAGGATATAAAGTGAATAAATAAATTAATGGGAAAATGCAATGTATATGTTCAAGCAAAAGATGGGAAGTAAGACTTTGTCACTGAAGCTGAAATCTATAATAAGCCACATGTAACATCTGGGGAAAAAAAGAAACTAGCTAAAATTAAGACCTCAACAGATGGATATAACAACTCATTGGACAAAGCTGGAAATGGGATTAATACACCAAAACACAGCTGGCAGATATTATCTATGGAGTGGGGAAGTAAAAGGGGAAGGCATCCCAAAAAGAGTAGAACAGGCATACAAAAATGGTGGGGAAGTCAAATGTAACTGTAGGAAGAGGACTCAGAGAAAAAGATAACAGCACATGAGCATCCCTCAAAGCAGCAGATATAGTCCTTGAGGAATATAATTCTGTAATATCAACATGAATATTCCTATATCCATGAAAAAAATGAAATCAATTATTGAAAACCTTGCTACATGGAAAAGCTAGGTCTAAATGGCTTCATATAATGCCCAGAAGAAAACTAATGAAAAAATAGACATACACTAACAAAATGAACAGAATGTGCTTCAAAAGATACTAGTAAGATATTGAAATCGGGGCTGGAGAAATGGTTCAGTGGTTAAGAACACTTGTTGCTCTTGGAGAGGGTGCAGGTTTGGTTTCCAGTGCCCACTCATGTGGTAGTTCCCAGTCATCCATAACTCCAGTTCCAGGAGATCCAATACCCTCTTCTGACCTCTATGAGCACCAGGCACATATGAGATATATGTTTGTGTCTATGTATGTATGTATGTATGTATGTATGTATGTATGTATGTATGTATGTATGTATGTATATATATATATAAGGAGGCAAAATATTCATGCACATAAAATAAATTTTTAAATGCTTCAAACAGTGTAAAGATACTGAAACAACAACCCATATAAAGGAACAAAATTTTGGCTCATAGTATCTGATAAGAGATTTTCATCAAAAAAAATACATAAATAATTCTTATAACAAAGCTTTGCGGCATGTATCTTTATTTCCAGAGTTTGGACATCTCAGACAGGAATATTACAACTTTAGGACAAGCTTGGCATAAACAGCAATTCCTTTCTCATAAAACAATAATTATTTTAAATCAACAATGAGAAAACAACTCAGTTAGACACCAGAGGATTTTAATTTCCTCCAGCCCAAAGTGGTTAAGATGTTCAACATCAGTAACCATTAGGGAGATGCAAATAAAAAACAAAATATAATGCCTCTCTCTACACGTTATAATGGCTAGAATCAAAAGAGGAAAACAAGCGTTGTTGGGAATTTGGAGAAAATGAAAGTTCTATACAATGCTAATTTTTCAGATCTTCAAAAAATTAAGAATAGCAGCAAGTCCATTCCAATCAATATATATCCGAGAACTATGAAAACATGTTCATAAAAATGTCTTGCACATAAATACTCATAGAAGTGATGTTCATTGAGATAAGAAAAAACACAAATAACTATCAAATTAATGAATTAACAAACATGCTATATGAATATAGGGTAATGATACTGAACTCTTAAATGAAGAAGTGATAGTTACTATAACATGAATGACTTTGGAACTTTGTGTTAAGGGAAAGAAGCCAGGCACAAAAGACCATATGTCATATGGCTTCGTGTATATGGAATGCCTAAACTGATGAATTCATAGAGGAAGCAGATTAGGGGTTACCAGGGGCTTAAGGAACAAGGAATAGGATGAGGCATTTATCAGTGCAGTATGAAAATTTCCTCACAGACTCATCCACAGATGTGAGAATTAAGTAAAAATTATTAACCTCCTCTGAATGTGCATGGAACCATTCACCAGGGAGACAGGTCCAGATGGGATAAAAGGAGAAACAAGAGAGTTCCTTACTGACAAAGGCATTCATTCTCTCTGCTTCTCAGCCACCATGATGTGAGCTGCCATGACTGACTAAAACCTCAGAACTACTGACCCCAAATAAATTCTCCCACACTCTTAAGTTGTTTCTGTCAAATATTTGTCACAGTGATATAAACACTGTGGTTCTAAGACTATGGTGGTCCACAATGCAAAACTGAAAATTCAAAAGAAGTATTCACTGTCTTGGGTTCTTTTTAAATTGTCATATTTTAGCTAGCAGGATGGCTCAGAGAGTAAAGTCACCTGCCACCAAGTTTGACAATCTGAGTTCAGACCCCAGAACCCATATGGCCGAAGGATAGAACTGACTCCAGCAAGTTGTCCTCTGACCACTGGAGCATTGTGCTGCAAGTGCATACTCATATGTACAAAAAAGTAAATAATAGAAAGATTTTTAAAAATAAAACAGCCATCTTAATATATTGAAGTGTATCATAATAAGGCTACTTACAAATACTGTAGCAGAATAGCTCCTGAGGGACATTAGAAGTCCCTAGTCAGTACACTATTCCTATCTGCCTCCTTTATTTAATCATTTTCAGTCAACTTTGGTTTATCTTCCCTGTATCTTTTTTTCTAAAAATAAGCAATACTCTCATTGCTTTTTTATACAAAACAATAAATAATATACCAAAGAAAGTCCTTTATCTTGCATGTTTCATCTATTAATAAAGCAATGAGATTATTCTCCATTAATGCACAGAGACTATACTTACTCTGTGTAAGGTCACATAACACCCCATCAACCAGTTCCATATAAATGGTCATTTAGATTATGATACTTTCTTATTAATAATGCCACTGCACTAAATAACTTCAGTGCATATTTTGCTTCATTATTTGTGGAAAACTATGTTCCGGCTAATTTACTAGGAATGAGATTGCTCTGGCAAAGTACAAAATATTGCTCAATCTCTCTCCTTAAGAGTCATTATTAATTTCAAGCTCCGATTAGCAATATACCAGACTCATCTTGTCCCACAGGCAATAGAACTGTTGCCCACAGAATATGTTCCCAAGCTTATGAAACCTCCATGCTCAGCTAACAATTTCGCTTCCTATTTACCTGAGAATATTAGTATAGGAACCTTCCTCAGAAATCTATTGCTATTCATGACACCAGTATTTTTATGCCAATCCCTCCTTTGTATATTATTATACTTTTAACTTATTTGATTTCTCCTACTAGCATTCAAGTATGCTTCTAATTCTCTGGGAGAGAGAAAGAGAGACTTAACCTTAAGGAGATTCTTGAACCTGGAGGCTGGGGGAAACATACTTTCTGTTCCAAAATAAGAGATGGAGCTGTTTTCTGACTGTGATTTAGAAGGAAATTTGCCTGATAAGGGTGTTCTGCACCAGTCGCTCTCAAGCCTTAGTGTTCATTAGTATCCAGTAAAGAGCTTGTTAAAACACAGAGCTTCTAATTCAGTACATTTGGAGTAGGCTTCCCTGAATTTGCATTTCTAAATCCCCAGGTGATTTTGATGTAGCACTTCTGAGAACCTTATTTGAAAGCCACTGCTTTTTACATTTAACGCATCAAGACTGAACAAAATCTGCACTAAGGGTGCATTTGTCAATCAATTTTAAAGGTGGAAATTATTTCCTTTTTAAAATTATAAAGTACATTACCTTAAAAGACAAATGTACGCACACATCTTTTGATCTCACTCCATCCACCAGCTACTGCTTGGTTTCTTTGTTCCCTCTGAAAGAAATTTCCTCAAAGGAGGGCCTATCTCACTAAGCAGTCTCCAATCCTGCCAGTCTTACTTAACCTCACTGCAGTCAGGCTTTCATTCTGACTACTCCATCACCACAGTGCTCAGTGAAGTCAACAGTGACCTCCATATTGAGAGATCTACCTTCAAGTTTCCATTCTCATCTAATTGACCAATAGGTAGCATTTGACAGTGAATCACACCCTTCTCCTTTCTCCTCCTGGCTTTCAGAACACCATATACTTTGGGTTTTCCTCCCATTCCATTTGAGTCTGTCTTCTTTGTTGGCTCTCCTTTGTTCCCACCTGAATATTGGTCCTTACTTCAATAACTTTTCCAGTCACTCAACTGAATTACTTAAAATATCATTGTTAAGCAAATAATCAACTTTAAATTAATCTACAGTCTGACCTAAGGCATATGCCTAATTACTACCTCAAACATATGTACTCACATATCTAATAGCCCCCTCAAGTCTAACATCACCAATTAACTTTTAAAGTTCTAACGACTGAGCCAGAGAAATGGCTCAGTGGGCAAAGATGCTTGCTACTAGGCTTGATAATCTGAGTATAATCTCTGGGCCCCACATGGTGGAGGGAGAGAGCAACTCCCCCTAGTTCTCCTATGATCTTCACACATGTGCTGGCATGCACAGACACACATGCATGCATGTACATTTGAACATATGCACACACTCAAAATAAATAAATAATTTAAATTTTAAAATAATTATCAATTTATATTGTTTATAATAATGAATTTTGGTGTGACATTGCCACACTTTTATATAGAACACTTTGAAGACATCCACCTTCATACTTTCTTTTGCCCTGCATTTTCAATCTCTTGTTCTCTTTTTCTTCCTCAGGGATCTCTCTACTATTTTCAGGAACCTTCATTATAAAAAATATTTTGCTTCTACATATGAAAGAAAATTTAGTTTGCTTTCTCTGTCATTTATTTTACTTAACATGATGACCTCTAGTTTTCCTGGAAATCAAATTAATTCATTCTTATTATGGTTGAAAATATCCTGGCCATATACCCAAAAGACACACTACCAAAGGACACTTGCTTAAAGATGTTCACAGTAGGTTTATTCATAATAGCCAAAATCTGGAAATGACCTAAATGTCCCTCAACTAAAGATAAAGAAAATGTGGTACATTTACACAATGGATAACCACTCAGCTATTAAAAACAATAGCATCATGAAATTTGCAGGCAAATGGATGTAACTAGAAAAAAAAATCATCCTGAGTGAGGTAACCCAGACCCCGAAGGGGAAACATGGTATGTACTCACTTAGAAGTGGATAGTAGCTATAAAGAACAGGATAACCATGCTGTAATTCACAGACCCAAAGACGCTAAGTAACAAGGAGGGCCCAAGATAGGATCCTTGAATCTCACCGAGAAGAGGAAATAAAATAGATATTGGGGGTGGAGGGAGGGAAGAATCAGGCCTGGGGTGGGGGGAGGGTGGATAGAGAGAGTACAGGGAGAGGCTATTGGAATCAGAGAGCATCTCTGGAATTAGCTAGAAACCAATTTCAATGGAATCTTCCAGGAATCTATGAGGGTGACCTTAGCTAAGACTCCTAGCAATATGGAACGTGAACCTCTCATGTCATGTAACTAAACAAGACTTTCCACTAGAGGGCTTGGGACATCAACCCAGCCATGAAACCTTTGACTTATAATTGTTCCCCCTACAAGACATGTTGGGGTAAAGATGGCTCAGAAATTGTGAGAATGGCCAACTAATGTCTGCTTAAACTTGAAACCCATGCCACTCAGGGAGCCCATGAAATGATTCCTAATGATATTCAGCTATACTCTTAGATTAGTGCCTAGTCCAATTATCATCAGGGAGACTSCACCCAGCAACTGATAGAAACTTATGTAGAGACCTGCATCCAAGCATTAAGTAGAACTTGGAGAATCCTATGGGAAACAGGAAGGAAGGATTGAAGGAGCCAGAGGGGGTCAAGGGCACTGCAAGAAAATCCATAGAATCAACTAACCTTGGCTTACAAAGAGACTGAACCTCTAACCACGGAGCCTGCATCAGACTGACCTAGGCCCTCTACACATATGTTACAGTTGTGTAGCTTGGTCTTCTTGTGGGACTCCCAACAGCAGGAGCAGGGGTTGTCTCTGACTCTGCTGCCTGCCTTTCTTCCTTTTGGGTTGCCTTGTCTAGTATTTACAGAAGTGCCTAGTGTTACTGCAACTTGATATGCTATGGGTAATTTATATCCATGGGAGACCTTCCCTTCTCTGAGGCGGATCAGAAGAGGAGCAGATCAAGAAGAAAGAGAAGTTGGAGGAGGAACTTAGGGGAGAGGAAGAAGGGGAAACTGTGGTCAGGATGTAAAAAAAGTTATTTTTTTGAAAAAAGAAATATAATCTACTGTGCATATATATATTAGATTTTTCTCATTTATTCATCCACGGTTGGACACCTAGGTTGATTCCATAATTAAGCAATCATGAGTAGTGCTGTGCTAAACATGGGTATACAGAGTCCATACTAGTTGCTAACTTTCAATCCTTGTGGTACACACTCAGGGAGGGTATAACTGAATCATACTGTAGTACTGTTGTTTTATTGAGTAACCTACAAAGTAATCTCCATAGTGCTTACTTGAATTTACATTTCCACCAGCAGTGAATAATGGCTCTTGTCCACTACTGAATATTTAATAATGTGTGTGTGCATACATTTATGTGTACTGAGAATTGTCACTGTATTTGTTACAAGATGAAAATTCAATATAGTTTTGAACTGTGTTTCTCTAATTGCTACAAACACAAATAGAGCACTTTTATATTGCTTCTCCTGGATAGGATCTATTCAGTTCACTTGCCTAGTCACCAATCCTTGTTATTTCATTGTTGAAGTTTTAAAAACTTTTTTTTTATACTCTTAAGTATCGGTCCTTTTGAAAGATAAATAGCAATAGTTTTGCTCAGTTTTTTTTCTTTTTAAGATAGACCCCACTCTATAACCTTGGCTACAGAGATCCACATGCCTCTTCCATTGCCTCCGAATGCATGTATTAAAATCATGCACCTGCAGGCCTGGTTTAGCAGACTTAATGTACATAATGCACTCCTGTTTGTCAATTCATATTTTAATTTTCAGAGCTTTGCAATTCTATTCTGGAAACTATTGCATTGGCAATATTTTAATGTGTTTCTGTCTCCATTTAGTAGTTTCAAAGTCTCAGATATTACATTAAGAAACTTTATTTTAAATTATTCTTTTTATAGAGGATGGAAGACAAGACTCTAGTGTCAATTCCATTGGCTTACACATCTTTTTTGTGCCAGGAAAATGCTATGATTATGATGGTTCTGTAGTAAAGTCCAAAGTCAGGTACTGTGGCATACCCAGCATTTTTCTTTTTCCTTTGCTATGACTTTTGGTATCTTGTGAGTTTCTATACTTTGCTCTCCATCTCATCTGAATTCATTTGATGGAGAACACAAGATGCTAAGCAGACAGCAGAAACACCAATGTGTCTGTCTCAATTTCACTCTGAAGCCCTCTTTCTGTTCTACTTTTACATTTTCCATATAATTTAACTCATTCAAACATAATATATAACTTGCTTATGCCAATTGTTCCTTCTTATTCTTCCACACCAATATAATGTCAGTTCTTAAAGGACAAGACTCTTTATGTTTTCTTCTAATGTATCCCAAGCACTCAGATCTGTGTCTGCAATCTAGTATGCCTTAAACATATATTCATTGAATTAATTAGGAAATTTGCTTTTTTTCCTCTGAAGTCATTGTTACCACTGCTCACCTTAAAACTCTTCTAGTCCTCCTAACCTGCACCTTCAATTCAGCTTTCAGTGTACCTAGCATATACTGTGTTCTGAGAAGAAATGACCCCAGAGCTTCCAGGAACTAAACCACCAATCAAAGAGTACATACATGGAGGGTGCCAGGACTCCAGATACATGTATAGTAGAGGATGGCGTAATCTGACATCAATGGGAGGGGAGGGAGGCTTGATACCCCAGCACAGGGGGATACTAAGGGGTGAGGTTGGAGTGAGTAAGTGGGTGGAAGAACACCCTCATGAGGAAAATAGGAGGGAGCAGAAGAGGATGGGATTGGGGGGGATTGTGGTAACCAGGAAGGGGGATATCATTTGAAATGTAAGCAAATAAAATATTTAATGAAAAGAATATATAAAGTGTAATAGAAATTAAAATTAAAGCATTAAAATTATTTTGACAGGAACTAAACCAAAAGACTCCAAAAGAAAAGCCATGAAGACAATCAGATGAGCTGGCATTTTGCTCACCTATAAATTACCAGGATTCTCTCTGAGTCAGAAAGTAAGCCAGAGGCCATCTAGGGCCCATGCCTGAGGGGGTGAATCTATAGAAATATAAACGTACATATATCTTAACTTTAGGCTTTGCTTAGGCATTCTATTACTGTCTATTAATAATATATATGATTTAGTTTCATTGTGACATTTCTGAATGTGAATATAAGTAGTTTGATCACATTTACCTCTAAGACCTCGTGCCTATCGATCCCCTTCTCTCTCTAACTAGTCTCCTACTTCCATGTCTTTTACTTACAGGAGCAGGATGGGAGGTTAGGAAAGCATGTACAACTTATCATTAGCTATGTCACTGAAAAAGATTTCCTTTTCCCCTACCAATAATTAATGGCCAATAATTTCTCAGAGAGGGATAGGATTGAACACATGAACCCCTCCCCCACCCCAGGTGTTAATCTACATAAATCACCAAAGGAGGTGAAGCCAGGGCATGAGCTCCTCCCCCTTTCCTAGATAATGTTGCTACACATAAAACAAAGTGGTAAATGACTCCAAGTGTAATTCTGTGATAATGACAGTTAGTAGTAGAATACTTGCCTAGTGTGTGTGAGGCATTCTTAGAACTTAGAAAAAGTAACCAAGTCTCCTGTGACCAAGCTGGCAGGAACAGCCTGGAGGCAAGGACCAAGAACAGCAGAACAACTAGGACAGAGTCAGTCTGGGCTCCACCTGCACCCAGGAGCTGGGCAGCCCCACAGCACTCTGTGCCAGGGGAGAGCCAGTCACCCAGTGGTGCTGAGACAGGCTTGCAGGCACACAGAAGGGACAAGCACCAGCCAGAGACAGCAGCACCGACTAACACCAGAGATAACCAGATGGCAAAGGGCAAATGTAGGAACGTTACCAACAGAAATGATGGAAACATCTGAACCCAATTCTCCCAAAACAGCAAGTCCTGGATACACCAACACACAGGAAAAGCAAGATTTGGATTTAAAATCACAGCTCATGATGCTGATAGAGGGCTTCAAGAAGGACATAAATAACTCACTTAAAGAAATACAAGAGAACACAGGTAAACAAACCCTTAAAGAACTACCAAAAGAGGTGAAGGAATTGAACAAAACCATCTAGGATCTAAAAATAGAGTTACAAACAATGAAGAAATAACAAATGGAAACAACTCTGGACATAGAAAACCTAGGTAAGAAGTCAGGGGTCATGGATGCAAGTATCAACAACAGAATACCAGAGATAGAAGAAAGAATCTCAGATGCAGATGATACCATAGAAAGCATTGACACAACAGTTAAAGAAAATGCAAAATGCAAAAAGGTCCTGACCCAAAACATCCAGGAAATCCAGGATAAAATGAGAAGACCAAACCTAAAGATTATAGGTATAGAAGAGAGTGAAGATTTCCAACTTAAAGGGCCAGTAAATATATTCAACAAAATTATGGAAGAAAACTTCCCTAACCTAAAAAGAGAGATGCCCGTGAACATACAAGAAGCCTACAGAAATCCAAATAGTTTGGACCAAAAAAGAAATTCCTCCTATCACATAATAATTAAAACACCAAATGTACTAAACAAGGAAAAATATTAAAAGCAGTAAGAGAAAAAGGTCAAGTAACATATAAAGGCAGACCTGTCAGAATTACACCAGACTTCTTGCCAGAGATTATGAAAGCCAGATCATGGGAAGATGTCATACAGACCGAAAGGGAAAACAAATGACAACCCAAGCTACTATACACAGCAAAACTCTCAATTACCATAGACGGAGAAACTAAGATATTCCATGATAAAACCAAAGTTACAAAATATCTTTCCACAAATCCAGCCCTACAAAGGATATTAGATGGAAAATACCAACGCAATGAGAGAAACTACACCCAAGAAAAAACAAGAAAGTAATCTTTCAAAACACGCAAAAGAAGATAACCACACAAACATAAAAATAACATCAAAAATAACAGGAAGCAACAATCACTATTCCTTGATATCTCTTAATATCAATGGACTCAATTCCCCAATAAAAAGACATAGATGGAGAAACCAAGGTATTCCACAACAAAAACAAACTTACACAATATCTTTCCACAAATCCAGCCCTCCAAAGGATAATGAATGGAAAACACCAACAAAATCAGGGAAACTACACACGAGGAAAAGCAAGAAATTAATAGTCTTTTAACAAAACAAAAAAAGAGACACACAAACATAACTCCACCTCTAATAACAAAAGTAACAGGAAGAAATAATCACTT